>CM031244.1:777960534-778237485 GCA_018340775.1 Taxus wallichiana var. yunnanensis
CTTAGTTGCACCATTCTATTTTGGATCAAGGCCCAAACATTACTATATGGCAAAGATATATATTATTTTCAGTTGAATTCTCTAAGAAAAAAATACATATAAGTGACAGTTAAAATAGATGTAAAATTTAGGGATGAGTTACCATGTAATGAGACAAATAAACATCAAATTAAATGTCATAATAAAAGCGACAAAATATCATAATTAGAATTCCTTGTTGCCATTGCAAGAATGCCTCTCGAAGTCTTGTATTTTCACATACCACATTGTTTAGTTACTTCATGACATTCTCTACCTATTTCCCACTATTTTTTGTTAAATGACATTAGTTTAGTTACTACATTATGTCAAGTATTAAAATAATAATTTCAAAAAAATAAAGAAATATTCCCAAATATTACCATATTGCCAAGATATTACTATTTTTTGATTCACTTCTTAAATAAAAATTACATATAAGTGATATTCAAATGAATATTAAATTTCAGGATGATTTACCATGGGATAGTCAAATGAATGTGGTGCGGGGGCTATACTTAACATCACTATATTCCACTAGTTTGATTACTTAGCTTCTATTATTTCCTTATTCCCTCATCAAGCTCTAAGTTTGTGCATACTAGTTTATACCACCCCAAGTTTGAGGATCTCCATGCACATACTCCACTCCACAAGTCTTCATGTCACACTAGTTCACTATATCACTCTTAGATCACCATCACAATCCTTGCATCTATACAAACTCCATAGGTATGGGAACATGAAATGGTTACTTTTCCATGCTTTGTAGCTCCAAGGTTCTTGAACATCCATCTCCTCATCCCTAACTTCTTAAGGCTACTTCATACTTTGATTCCTTTGAATATACAAAACATGCATTGTTCTTGAAACATAAGCCTCTTTAACTCTCTTACCCTACTTCACCTATAATGGATTCATGCTATAAACAAGGTCACAAGACCATTGATACCTGATCAGTCCTATTGTAGGCATCAAATCCAAATATTTAGGCTCCTCTATGATTGCTCAAGCAATGGTTTTCAAATTGAATTCTTGAAACTCCGCCAAGGCTTTTGTAGCCTTTCTACCTTTCAAAACACAAGTCTCATGATTTCAAGTCCCGTTTATGTTATCCCCGATGCTCTTCAACTTTCTTACACCGATTCTTCACACATTATGCCTAGATCTCTTTATTTTCTACCCTTCTTAGTGATCTAATGAAGTTCTAAACCATGCAAAGTCATTCTTATATTAAAATGATGGCATCGTCCTTATATAATTACCCATAGGATCATTTAAACACTTCAATTTGACCATGTTCCATCCTCCATACCATTGTATGGTCTTGATTATCAAGCATTTATAATAACTCTATCTTTTCCTCTCCTTGACCAGTACACCGTGTTTTGCTCAAGTTTGCTCGAAAATACTTTCAACGAGATCTCTAACTGTGATTGTAAAATTACCACAAAACTTTGGGAACCTCTAATTCATGATAAAATAGAGATATTTTGAGAGATTTAACTCATTTCATCAAGATACGAGTCAAGAGATATAGGAATCGCTAGATAGATCCCGAGAGAGAACAAATTGCAATATAATTCTTGTGAAACACTTTCAAGGGTTATACAAAATATTTTTGCAATCCACATTACCTGAACCTTTCTACCTTAACAATGAGGAGGAGTTTGTCATATAAATAGCATGGAGAGTTTTATACCCACCGCCTTGTCCTTCTTTTAACGTAACCCATAAGAAACATGTAAAATTCATTCAAACAGAGGTATCTCTATGTTATTGAAACTTCATACCTCCTTCATTACATTGAATTCAAACCTTCCTAAGATTCTTGAGCTTGAATACCCATATTAAGACTAAATTTTTCTATTTTGGAACACTCTAGTCTTGTTCCTACAAACCCTCAACTACTCCTACATGGACTCAACAATCTTATCTTGACTCAACAACTTACTAAAACATGTAAAGGGGATAAGAATCACCCTACAACTCCTCTTGAGCACATACATAGTAATATCCACATGATGACATGGTCCTTATGGCCTTATTTAACCTATAACAACTCTTTTTCCAAGGAAAACTCACCTTTTACTCAACTTATTTACTCCTACGATATAAATTTACACACATAATTGAACTTTATTTCTCAAACATGGAGTGAAAGTTATTTTGAACACATATATAGACCTACTGACTCATGGAAACATCTAAACACTAATGATGCTCTGCATCATAATATCAAAGTTTAATGTAACAAATAAAAATGAACAAATCACTCATTTATCCTAAATGGTTAATTCTTTATGGGCTAGTAACTTGATTGAATATTATCCTACTCAACTAGTTTCCTAATCTAATTGCAACACTATGAGGGTAATGTGTGTAACAATATAGATAATGATAGATAAATGAAATGACGCACTTGTTAGGAATATTAATGTTCACATGGGTATTAATATTGATGTTTGGTAAATATTATTTTTATATGTAGAATATATTGTTATAACAACAATATATTCATATAGTTGTGTTGTACCCGTAAAACTACTAACGGGGAACTTATAATTCTTCTTCCTATTTATTAGGAAGTATTTTCTCTCTCTATGGTTATATATTAGCCGAATACAATGTGCAAGAAAACAGAATATTATTAGTGTTTAATGTCTGCAATCCTGTCCATCTTCCAAGATTTGGTATCAGAGAGATCTTATCCAGTATGTTTATGGAGTAATAATTGGAAAGGGGGCAGTGGTATTGTGCTTTTTCCATGTGAATGAGAGAAATTCTACATAATTAAAATTAATTGTAATTGGAGCAATATATTTCTATTTTCTACGCCGCTTGTAGAGAGTTTCTTCTACAAGATAGGAGTAGGTGGTGTTTTGTATCCACAGAATAGAATTTAAATTTTCATTGATGATCCAAGCTTATTTGATTGATTCTGAATTCGAACATCAATATCATAAAAGTTGAAGACCCTGAGATCATGATAGGATAACAACATTATTCTTTTATCGCCAAATCATATCGGATTTTTTTGCTCTTAATATGTTATCTTCCAATCTGTTTGAGGTGTTTATATAAGCGGTGGTTTATATTTGCACTTGGATATCTGCCAGAATATATGAGTGTGCTCAGCTGCTACAAACTCGTCAAATATTTTCCTTCGTATATCCAAAGCCAAATACTCTTCTTTATTGGTCAATGATCTATATTATACACATTTATCTCAACAATTTGCATCATACTCCCGTTGATATTGAAAAGCTCGTAGAAGAAATTCAATGAATCTCTAAAGTCTGTGCATCTTCCATGTGCGTATTGATCTGGATCATTTGGTATAATTAGTTTACTGTTAGTGATCGGCGTGCCTGTGGAGATTAGTTCGTGAAATTTCTTCTAGAACATCCAAATATGGCCATTATTATTTAAGGACTTTTGTCTATTGTTGCATGTTTCATTCTATTCATCTTCATGTAATCAGAGTGTTACCCGACATCTAGCTCGACTTTGCAGATATCAAAGGGATCTCCAAGTGCATATCAAGTGGATGTGCTTGAAACTTGTCCACCCATGGGACAATCTCCAAGACAGTTCATGCATACGCCATAACCAAGGATTTACATGTTACCTTACAGTTCATGTTCTATTCAGTTGATATCTACTGGTGTATCTGAAGAGGTGTACGTGGTTTGAGGGTGCATCGATTCTACCAAACTTGTCCTAGCTGATTTTTGTCCCACTCACCTTCTTCCACTGTCATAACCTTTGATAAGTGAGTTAAAGTCTACAATTATTTCCACAAAGTATATATGGGTGTCAATATAGAGTATAAAAAGTTAGTCTAGTGTTTAAATTTGTGGTCATTAGATATAATTGTAAAAAGTAATGTTATTAATCATTTGTCTAGTCTTGACTTAGTAGTTTAATATTTAAAAGAATAGAGTCATTAGTTTTGTCAAAATGATATGGTCAAATAGATTTAAAGTCTTTATCAATATTTTTTAATGTCCATAAAAATGTCAATAAAACTATTATATAAGCCTCGTTTTTATATTGAAAAATTTCAAGAGTCAAATTTTGTCGAGTCGTGTCTAGGTTATATAGTCAATGCAAGAGCATATTTGTGTCGATTGTCAAGTCATCAAAAGAGTCAAAAAGTTGTAAAAATATAAAAATTTGCCTTACGGACGCATTCTCGGTGGAATCTGATGTATGTTCAAGGTATGTATTTGAACCTCGAAGCCAATATCGGTGAGCTAAGTAGCATTAGTTGGAGGACGGAGGCATTGGAGGTTGGAGGAAAATCAACGACCTCTCGTTAGTCACCCGATGAGGGCCACTTCACCGATTAGGTGAAATGTGTGTGAAGTGTGTTTGTTTTCATTTGTGCTTTTCATATTTTCAGCGTGGTGTGAAAAATAAGAACAGATGTGGTATGTTCATGTTCACTTGTATATGTGGCTATTCCTACATTATTCCCTGATGTAATAACATAGTGAAGAACAAATAGCAAAGAGAAACACAACATAATGTTTCTTGAAGAGGTTGAATAGTCAGATGTGTTCATGTTCATACCTAGGTTTGTGGTTAGCCTCTGGAAAACCATTGAAGGTTGTTTAGATGTGTTCCTACTTGATTTCCCACACTTCTAGGTCATATGTGTTCCCTAGAGTGATTGGTTGATAAGAAGATGGTTCTTGAGCGTGTTCCCATCCTTATCGATCCACGTGTGTTCCCGAAATTTCATGGTTGATAATAAGTTGATGTGTTCCTTCTTCTACCTTCAATTCGAGTGTTGTACCAAGATCATGAGTATGCACTGGGTGGCAAAGCTGCAGAGGAAGTGTGAAAGTTCTTTTACTACCATGTAAATATTAAGGGAGGAATGTCGAAAGAATATTAATGTTCACATGGGTATTAATATTTATGTTTAGTAAATATTACAATTATATGAAGAATATATTGTTATAAAAAAAATAATCATATAGTTGTGTTGTACCAGTAAAACTATTAACGGGGCACTTGTTATTCTGCTTCCTATTTATTATGAAGTTTTTTTCTCTATGGCTATTTATTAGCCGAGATACAATGTGCAAGAAATATAGAAGATTATTAAAGTGTTTAATCTATGCAATTCTATCCATATTCCAAGAGTAATAGAAATGAGAAGGAGAAGAGTACTTAGATGATATTTTGAATCAATTCTAGTACTCGTGCGAATGATCCAAGAGTATTTAGAGTACTTAGTGTTTAATCTGCATGCAATTCTTGTTGTTTCTCTTAGTATTTTCTCATTAGGATGTTAGGTGCCAAGTAGATAAAATTCCCTCTTTAATGAGAGATGAATAGTTTATTTATATATGTGTGTTTAGATCTAGAAAAATCGTATAAGGCTGACTATAATGTACCAAAGGAATTCAAATTGAAAAAGAAATGTTGGAAGGAAATGGACCAAGTGACTAGGTTGGTGTATAACATATGGTCATTATGGCCCTTCCTATTTACTATGGTTCTAGATGCATGTGTGAATGATTTGGATGTTATAAATTTTATATACAAGAGTATAGACTAATTTAATGGGCTAATATGACCAATTATGGGAACATGTGGTTTTTACAATCAAGAATAAATGAGATATAGCTAGGGATATGATAGTTTGTTTAATTATGCAAGTGCGTGATAGTGTAAGAGTGTTGTACAATTTGTGTTGTTGCAAGACATAAATTAATAAAATAAGTTTGTACATTTTCCCTCCATTTTATTGGATTGAAAATTACGTTCTTAAAAAACTCAACTATGTTTTTAAACACACCATTCATTCATAGAGAGTGTTTCGTATTTATACTAGGACATTATTTCTATTCTTTTTATTTTGGTATTTATGGGATGAGTACTTATGGTTTCTCAAATGTGCACCCGCTTCTTGGATCTCAGAAGGGCCAAGGTATTTGAGACCAAAATGGAACCATCCCCAAGTTGTGGGACCTTGTGAGCTTGGGATGGATCTCCGGAGAAGGTCGGTTCCTCTATCTATTTATACTACTATTGCTACTCCCGGTCTGGAAGGGAAAATTAATCTAATGATGCCAAGGGACCAAGGATAGAAGGATAACATGAAACTAAACTAAACTAAAAGGTGATAGCATCGAAAAGAGGGATGAACACTATTTGTTATGAGTGAGAATGAAGGGAAATGTAGGAAAGGAGGCCAGGCATGAGTAGAACAACAAAACATGTATTCACCATATCGTTTTCATGGAACACAACTAAATATGGAACTACAAGGGACATAAAATAGCAAAACCAACATTCAACACAAAAGAAATGGAAAGAAGGAGGAATTCAAACACGTTAGGATAGAGAATAGTCACAAAACGATGCTTCAATTACTTCCAAAAATGCATAGATTTGTTATAATGATGAAGGAGGCCGATATCCACATGCAAGAGCCAAACATAGAGGTCTCCAACTCAAAATACAAAAAATATGGAGTCCTTAGCAAAATGAGTAAGGATCTAGAGTGTCCAACATAACATATGAGCCTTGATCTTACATTTATAGATGAATCCATGGAGGAAGAAGGGGAGAAGGAGGGAAAACCTGAATTTGAAACACAACCACCAACAAGAAGCATTCAAAGCCTACAAATCCACCTGAAGATCTGTGAAATACTCTTTCCCATGCTTGTTTGGCATGTTGAATAAAAAGGAGGGCGGATCATACCAAATCAGGTGGTTGGAGTAATCAGATCTTCTCATCAATGCTCGAAATATGTTTTCCCATTTCTCACCTACCAGATCTACCAAAATTTGAATTTGAATTTCTAAAGATACTATAGCTGATGTCGGCGGCTCTCTCTCGACAAGTCCCGGCGTGCACCGAATCTGAACTCATGTAGCGAAAGATATAGCTTTCATAAGATGTTTCGAGTCATCAGCGCACATAAAACATGTGGCGCATGTGGATTGAATGAAATGAAGGCCAATTGTGCGAACACTTGTCCTTTCTACCATGTTTTGATCATTGATTTGTTGTAAGGATTTGGCACCTTGTTGGCATGCTTTGAATGGTTATGCCCAACACACTCAAACATGTCAAAAGATGATCTGGTAAAGAAGGGCATGAGGGAAGGGCACACGAATAAAATAGAGGAAGGCACAGAGGGGGCACGCGGAGGGAAAATGAAGAAAATTGGTGAGCAAAGAATGCATGGTCAAGGCATAACTATTACAAAGTAATGGGCATGGAGCACGAGGGGCCAAGGACTTAGCCAATTTGAAGCAAAAGTGAGGCACACGGGAAGGGAAGAAACTGATTAGGAAGAAGGTGAATGCATGGAAGGTGGGTGCAAGGGAAAAGTGGAAGGAGAGAAAATAAAATGGACATGCGAGAAAATGACCAAGGAATGTGCCAAGTGATTTTAAGCATGCACAATATTGCAATGAATAACCTAGAGCCAAAATGTGTATGTAAGTTACCCAAATTTCTAGGAGAGATATTTGGATAATAGTTTTGGTGACTTTCAAGGCCATCTACCTGCTAGATGAAGAAGATCGTAGAGCTTTGAACCATCCATTGGGCATGGATTCCACTTATACAATCATGAAGTTTCCCTTGTAGTCACTTGAGGATCATTTCTTGACTTTGTTCTAAATCTTGCAACTGTTGAGAGAGACTATTTTTGGAAGCATTAAAAGAGCGCACGCAAGAAGCACGCGAGAGGAAAGAACTATGTACAAACAAACAATGTGCGCGTAGTACACTTGGAGGAATTGAAACTACTCTAATATATATAACATGATGTAGCAAATTTAATGGAAGGGTTTGAGATAGATCCCATTTATTGGGATTTGTAGTGTGCCTCCATCAAGATGAGTTAACTCGAAAGAGTTAGCTTCTTTGCAGAACTGATGATGTATGGGCCACTCCAAAGTGCATCAAACTTTGAATGGCACCTGGCTTAGCTCTATTAGCATCCCATTTTAGAACCAAGTCCCCAATTTTGAAAGCTTGAGGCCTAGCCTTTCTGTCAGAACCATTTCTTTGTTTCTTGTGATGTTGTTCTAGCTTGATTATGGCAGAGTTCTTGAGTTCTTCAAGATTAACCAGCTCTACCATTCGACTTCTCTCTGGTCCACGCCTATAAATTCCAGCTGCTGGGCAAGCGCTAATGAATTTAGTTCAAGTGTCAAAGGAAGGTCAGCCTCTTTTTCATAGACAATCTTGTAAGGCAAAGTTCTTATTGTCTTTTTTACTATGATTCTATCTATCTTCCCAGTACGCACGAAACCTTTATATGCCACTGTCTTTGGCTGATGTTCATTGTGTGTTTCATGATTTTGATTAGGTTCTTATTTGTTGATTCTACTAGAACATTTCTTTAGGGTAATAGTTGGAAGAATTCTTTAGGTAAATGCCCATACTTAGAGCCCAATCAGTGATTTTAGTACCAAGGAATGCCTTTGCATTATCAGAGATAATGGTTTGAGGAATGCCAAACCTTGTGACTATACCTTCAGAAAGTCAAGGATGATTGCCTCGGTTGATTCCGAGGCACTTCCATAGTGAGATAGCTTCTATCCATCCGGTGAAGTAATCATGCCTATGAAGTCGAGACCCCATTACGTAAAAGGATGATCCGCTTGGATTGGTCGAAGGGGAAGCACCGCCAATCATTTCTTTCCTGCAAAGAAATTGCATTCCTTGCATTTTTGACCCACCTGTGTGCATATGAAAATAGGGTAGGCCAAAAGATACCAGCCATTATGATATTCATTGTTGTATTTTTGGCAGAGAAGTGTCCGCTAGAGAATCCATCGTGAAATCCTACTAACACTTTATCATTCTACGCGCCATTGATACATCTTAACAACACACCATCAAGGTTTCTTTTGAAGAGAAGTCCATCAATCAACACATAAGGGATGGATTGTAACCTCAGATGTTTTCTCTTTTGCTTTGTTTAAAATAGGAGGGTAAGCACCCTCAGAAAGGAATGTGATCATGTCCTTCATCTAGTCTCACATGTCAGGGTCTGTATTCTATTCAAGCTCTACACACGGAAGGTATTCATCCAAAAATAATGAAGCTTCAGGTTCAGTTTGTGCATCCTCAACAATCTATTTATAGAGTGCACTACCTCTCACCAGAACTTTGTGGCCTTAATAGTCACATCATATTCCATGATTTTGGTCACCCATCATGCTCTCTTCTCATTGATTTCTGCTCCCATGATGAAGTCTCTGATAGAAGAGTGGGAGACTAACACCCTGATATGATTGGTGGTGAGCATACTTTTAAATTTATTGAGTGTGTGCATGATGGAAAAGACTTGTTTCTCTGTGTGACTATATTTTAACTCATAATCCTTGAATGATCTTGGATGAAGAAAGCCACTAGTTTTTCCATCCCTTGTTCATTTTCTTGTGTTAAGACAACAACAATACTTGCATCAAGCGCCATAAGCATAAAGGATGAAATCCTTTGAATAATCTGGATTGATAAGTGTTGGTGTAAGAAATTTTCTTTCTTGATCTTGTTGAAGCTTTCTCTTCCTTCTACTATCCATCTAAAGGCTTTTTCCTTCTTGAGCATCAAGGTGATGGGCCAAACTAGTCCTGCAAAGTTAGGGATAAAACGCCTAACAAAATTGATCTTGCCAAGGAAGGATTATAGGGCCTTTTTTTTGCATCGGCAGGGAAAGATCTAGAATGGTTGAAACACACTCAGGGTCAATTGCAATGCCATCCTTTGAAACCACATGGCCTAAGAGCTTTCCTTGTGCTTCACTGTAAAATTACACTTTTTGGGTTAAGAGATACCCCAAATTCTCTACATCTCTCAAATAATTTTTCCATGTGTGCCACCATAATATCTCGTGGCTCTTCTTTGAGAAGATAGTTATATCATCAAGGTAAACCAAGATGAACTCATTAATGTATCCTTTGAAGGTAATATCCATAGCACGCTAAAATGTGGTGCCCGCATTTGATAGACCAAAGGGCATTTTCTGATATGCATATGTTCCCCACTTGGTTGTAAATGTTGTTTTGAATTGATCTCCTTCCTTGACTAGGATCTGGTTAAAACCTGAGTACCCATCCAGCATGGAGAACCTTTGTGCGCTAGCCACAGTCTGTAGAATCTGCTCCATTGAAGGCAAAGGATAATGATCCTTTAGAGATGCCTTATTCAAATCTCTGAAATCAACACAAAGTCTGATTTCACCATTCTTCTTGTGTACTAGAACCATATTTGCAACCCAGGTAGAGTATTTGATAGGAAAAATAATTTTTGCCTCAATGAGTTTGGATAATTCCTTCCTCATGAGGGGCTCTATATTTGGATTGAATGGCCGCTACTTTTGTCTGATGGGCTTGATACTAGGATCAAGGTCAATAGAGTGTTGAGAAACACTTGGATCAAAACCTTTGAGGTCTTCATATTCCCATGAGAAGATATCACTATAATTTTGACAGAGAGATATGAAGGCCTACTTTTCTTCATGCGCACAAGTCCTACTAAGCAACAACTCTTTCCCATGTGCAACAATAGACTGAGGAGCAGTCCTCTTATGTGGCACACATGTATCTTTCTTCACCCTTGAACTCATCATCAGGGATAAACATTTTCTCTAAGGTGACCAGCCCTTTAGGCAACTTGTTTGTCTTCAACTGTATCACTTGGTCACCATAACTATCATGTAAGTCATCTTGCATGCTTGATGAGAACTTAGCTTCATTTTGGATAAACTGGATGATTTGCATGTCACTTTCAAACACTTTCTAGCTAGTGTTGTTATCTAGAATGGATGGCCTAATCACCATCTTGATGTGCTAAGTGTTTCCTTTGACAAAGTCTTTAGTAAGAGAAAACTGTGAACCTAGCGCGACCATCTGGTCAACTTCCTTGTTCATTCTACACGGAAAACTACCTATAGATTAAGAGCATCAAATCTCTCAAGGAGGTCCCAAACTCTATATTTATAAGCTTTGAGAAGCTTATTCTTTGTCTGGCACTTGTTGGTGACCTAATGGATGATCAATTCGGTGTCCCCAAAGATCTACAATTGCTTTAATTTTATTTTCTCAGCAATGAGAAAGCCATGCACCAATGCTTCATACTCTACCACATTGTTAGAACATGTAAATTGCAGCTTGTGCATGAAGAATAATTTCTCATCCTTAGGGGAAATGAGAACCACTCCTACTCCCGCATCGTTTCTACTTCTGGATCCATAAAAGTACAATTTCCATAGACCGATTTGAACTTTGACTTTCATGAGCACGCATGGAAGCATTGTGTCTTCTTCTAGAATCACAATAAGTACCAAGACCAGTTTCATAAGCTTTCGGTTCCTCAAAGATAGGGATAAAATTTGTGGTGTCTTTCCTCCCACTCATCAAGTACTAGGTCGGAACAAAGGTGGAAGAGACTGCTCTTCATGAACTAAATCTTGTTCTTCTTGGATTAAACAATTGACTTGGAGAGGGGATGACATATGACTCTACATGATAGGAAAGTATAGGCTCATCTTATATGGTAAACCGGGTACCATACCTTGTCTTGAGTAACATATGAGACCAATCAAAAGACAAGTAACCACCCACTTTAGTAGTAAATTCTCTTGATAAACATAGGGCAAACAAAGGAGGTAGGTCAATGATTGACACATCTTGAGTAATTGTTAGGCTTGGACATGCATGAAGGGTTAACTCAAGATCCTTGATGATTCCTAAGGTGGTGAAAATTGAGCCATCAAGTTACAAGACTCCTTTAGACAAAGGGCTATATTTCAAACCCAAGACATCAGCTATCTTCTTAGGCATAACCGAAGTACTAGCACCTGAGTCAATCATGCAATTATGCACTAGGTGTTTTCCTATAATCAAGGACATATAAAAGGGTGGGGTTTTAACAACTTTACTTACTTGTTTCTCCTCTTCTTTCCATTCTCGACAAAAACACATGGTTTTTGTAGCTGGATCAACGCGTGGGAGTTGCGCCAGAGCTTCATGTAATAGATCCTACTTGAGATGGAATGGTTAGGGCATCCCACATTGTGACACTTATGTTTTTTCTTCATCTGCCGACAATGCTAAACAAAGGCCCCTTTATCTTGTGCATTTGGGAACAACATCCCTTCTTGATTGTTTAGGTGCAAAATCCTAAATTTTAGATAGAGAAGAGGCATGACCTACCACATGAGGGTGTGTGCTTCTTTAGAAGGAGATTTACGTGGGGCCTCTACATGGGGATTTGAGTGCCTTTACTATAAGAGGTTTTTTCTAATTCTTTCTTTTGAGAATATGCTTATGTTTCGGGATTGTGACTGTGTGTGCTAATTCCAACATTCTCTTCTTATATCTTGTGTTATCCATAATTTGGGTGTGTGGTCTATTTGTATCTTCTGTAGCTTGATTGATTACATAGAAGTCCTCTCGCACCAAATAACATCAAATTTGTCTCTGGAGGAGCTTCTAGTATTTCTAGGTTATCTACTTCAAGGGCACTTGTTGAAGGTTCGCAAGCTGAAGCATTCTAGATCATAAAGGCTTGGGTGCGCGTGCAACATTTGCATAATGATAAACTATCGAGGCATGTTACGCGGGAAGCACCATTCTAACTCTTGTGCCAAATTTTTGAATGGAACAAGTACCCAACTCACACTGGGTGCTGGAAGAGAAGGCACGGGAGGAAAAACTTGCAAGGAAGATGTTCATTAGGCTATCATCTATCATTCTACTGGTTGGGTGTGTATCTTTGATTTCTATATTGATTCCACCAAGGCTGATTGATTTGGCTATGTGCCTAATTATAATTGCCTCTATAGGCTTGCACATGTTGCTTTTCTAATGATATGACCTTGTTTGATAAATTTCTAATCAAGGCCTTCAATTCTTCATCTTCCTTCTTTGCACTAGAAAGTAGGATGTTGAGGCAACTGGTTGCACGCTTTTCTTAAGAACATGAGGAGAGGCTACAAAGGCTAGGGTTCTTGTGACATTTCTGGGAACAAGGGCATAGGTGATCTAGGAGCTAACTTTCCCACATAAATAAGACTATTTTATGCCCTTACTGCAATGCTATAAGCAGCTGGTAAAGTCCTACCTTCCATAGATTGGATCATAACTGAAATATCATTGTTGAGCACCTTCAGATAATACATGAAAAAGAATGATGGGATGTAGATCTTACCATAAGAGGATTATATCCCAAGTTTTCTTAAATATGATGTTGAAATCAATCATCTACGAGTTGGGTGTCCTCTTTGTTGTTGTCAATTACTCCACCAGAGATAGGTGATTTGACTTATCTTCAAAGTAATTGCAAAGAGTTGTTCCCAGCTCATCCCAGGTGGTGATAGATCCAAGTCTCAAACCTTGGTACCATTAAAGAGATTTACCTTTAAAAGAGGCTACAAGTAGCCTAACTACTACATCGTCATGTGTGATCAAATAGAGTGAACACATGTTTGCTATATCCTGGATATGCTCCTGAGGGGTGACTTGATTCTCACCAATAAAGTAAGGAATACTCTTGAGTGCGTCATTTGGCATATCATACTACACGACTAGGAGTAAGGGACTCCTCCATAAAAAGTTTTTCAAATTTTCTTAATGGAGGAGGTTGTTGATGCGCCATTATAGGGTGCACAAGTTGTCTATTTTGAGGAGGAGTTGAGTGGGTACTGCACGCCTGAGATAATAATGCGCATGTGGAATTTCTAGAGAAAACTCTTCTTGGGGATAGATGGAGGTATTCAAAAGAATCTTTAGTCGTTGCACTTCTTATTGTGTGCACTTCTTCTTCAAAAGGCACTCAGAATAAATAAATAAAGATATTAAAATATTGGGAGTCACAAATGTGTTGAAATGAGCCTCCAAAGGCTGAAACACTAAGTCCACACACCATAACTTAGAGATATGACATTTAAGCTTTCAATGTGCTCCCACCGAGCATGCCAGAAACTGTTGGTTGCTCAAACATGCACCCACGTCTTAGATCTTGGAAGGGCCGAGGTGTTTGAGACCACAATGGAACTATCCCCAAGTTGTGGGACCTTGCGAGCTTGGGAAAAATCTCCATAGAAGGGTTCCTCTATCTATTTCTTTTGCTACTGGTACTCACATTGATGGAAGGGAAAATTAATCTAATGATGCCAAGGGACCAAGGATAGAAGGATAACATGAAAGGAAACTACACTAAAATGTGATAGCACCAGAAAAGAGGGATGAACACTATCTATTCTAAGCGAGAATGAAGGGAAATGCATGAAAGGAGGCTAGGCATGAGTAAAAATCGAAACACGTATTCACCAGATCGTTTTCATGGAACACAACTAAATATGGAACTATAAGGGACCTAAAATAGCACAACCAACATACAACGCAAAAGAAAAGGAAAGAAGGAGGAATTCAAACACATTAGGATAGAGAATAGTCACAAAATGATGCTTCTATTACTTCCAGAAATGCACAGAGCTATTACAATGATGAAGGAGGCCGATATCCACATGTAAGAGCTAAACATAGAGGTATACAACTCAAAATACAGAAAATATGGAGTCCTTAGAAAAATGTGTAAGGATCTAGAGTGTTCAATACAACAAATGAGCCTTGCTCTTACATTTATAGATGAATCCATGGAGGAAGAAGGGGAAGGAGGGAAAATCCAAATTTGAAACACAACCACCAACAAGAATCATTCAAAGCCCGAAAATCCTCTAGGAGATCTATGAAATACACTTTCCCATGCTTGTTTGGCATGTTGAAGAAAAAGGTGGATCATACCAAATTGGGTGGTTATAGCAATCAAATCTTCTCATCAATGCTCAAAAATATGTTTTCCCATTTCTCACCTACCAGATCTACCAAAATTTGAATTTGAATTTCTAGCACTATAGCTGATGTCAAAACTCTTTAAAATTCCAGCTATGCCGATCTAAACTCTGTAGTAGAAGATACGGTTGTCGAAAGATGTTAGAGTCACCAACACATGTAAAACACATGGCACATGCGGATTGACATAAATGAAGGACAACTATGTGAACACTTTTCATTTCTACCACATGTTGATAATTTATTTTTTCTGCAAGGATTCGGCGCCCTATTGGCGCACTTTGACTGGTTGCGCGCAACACACTCAAGCATGTGAAAATGATCTAGAATAGAAGAGTGTGAGGTAAGGGCACATGGATGAAACAGAGGAAGGTGCGGAAGGCATAGAGGGGCACACGGAGGAAAATGAAGCAAATTGGTGAGCAGAGAATGCATGGTTAAGGAATAACTATTACAAAGTAATGGGTGCGCGCATGAGGGTCCAAGACTTAGCCAATTTGAAGTAAGTGTGAGGCTCGTGGGAAGGGAAGAAACTAATTAGGAAGAAGGAAAATGTGCGGAAGGTGGGCACAAGGGAGAAGTGGAAGGAGAGAAAAGAAAAGGGGCACGTAGGAAACTACGACCAAGGGAATGTGCCAAGTGATCTTGAGCATGCGTAATATTGCAATAAATAACCTAGAGCTAGAATGTGTATGTAAGTTACCCAAATTTCTAGGAGAGGTATTTGGATATCAAGTACCTAAAAATAAAAGTGTATTTAATGTCCATAGTATAGGAATAAAATTTAACTTGAGATTTTTTAACTTAGTGTGAAAATAGCAATATGTAAGTAGAAAAGTAAAATAAAGGAAATGGTACACCTAATTAATTTATGAGAGGGGAGAGAGTACTCCCACTACCATTTCCATGAAGATGTTTGGAATTTTTTCTTCGAGATATTTGGAAGGACTTGGGGGTGATCAGCCTTGAAGTGGAAGGTGCCAAGGAGAATAGAAGGAAAAGCAAATGCACCCAACTTTATGAGGGGAGTTTCATGGGGAAAGTTCTAGTTGCTCCACATCCCTCCACAAACATATGAGTAATGGTATGTCAAGCCTACGAGGATAAAATAATCCATGACACTTCCAAATACCCACAAATAAGTTTAAATGAAGATGAACACAAACCCAATTGATTTTCAAATGATGACACAATATAGGTTAGGGAAATGTTAGGTTTCCCATACCTTGCTAGTATCATAATGTAAACTTTATAATGAATTTTATAATTAATAATGACAAAATAACTATAAATTCCTTGAAAACTACACAAAATATAAAAACTATTGAATCTTCCTAGAAAATAAGTGTATTGAATGTGATATAGGGTCCATACAATATATTCCTTAGTGTACATTTTTATGGCTATATATTTTTTGAGAGAGGTTAGTTTTTATTCTCTTGGTGAAATATTTTTATTGTGAAGATTTTAGTTTTCACCAATATTCATAGGGATAATCACTTCCTTCTTGGGTATATAGAGGCTCCCATTATTAAATTAAAACTACCTAAAATTTTGGGTGGCCATTAGGATGAGGATTAAAGATGAATACTCCACTAAAATTGTGGAAAATTTATTGTATGAAGTACACAAGAGGAATTTATTGTGAGGATAGGTAAAGGAGAGTAGGATAAATAAGGAGAGAGGGTTAATATTATTAGTATCCTTACAAAATTTACATACATCAACTAGAGTAGTTCCACATTCAATTATAAGAACACAACAATGTAATAAAGTAGCAAGACTAACAAACTAGAGACACACATTTATGTTGATTCATTAATCAAGGACACAAAGTTCCTTAATGGTTACACAAGATCACCATGTTTGTAAAGTGATAGATTTAAGTGGATAAAGGAACATATAAAATGACATAGAAGAATTTTATGTCTTATTTCATGATGTAGTAGTGATACAAACATCAATAACATACAAAAATCCACAATTTCCAACCCCTTAGAATGAAGAAGCCATTCCAATTTATAATATACAAAAATGTCTCTTCATCTACCCACCACATGAATTTTCACTTCCCTTCATCACTTGTGACCTTCCATATTCCTAGGTAATGAAAGTGAGTATTTTCCTTATTAATGAAAAAGGAATCTTACAATGTTAAGTTGAAGGACACTTAAGTGAATAAGACAAAATAGTGAAAAATTACATTCTTAATGGAGAATTAGAATATGGAGAGAGAATAAGGAAGAGAGAGAAATAGATAAGGGTTGACTAATCTGATGAATATGAATCCTTTGTTGATGAAGAACTTTTGATTGGAAGAACTCAAATCACAACCTCATTTATCTATTAGATAATGAAAACATTCCATAGCATTGAATAAGTGGTTAGAAACACTCTTATGAGATCTGAATTATGATGGTAACATGATCTCTTCTAGTTACAAGGTAGGAGTGAAGATCACTTTATTACTTCTTTAGGCCTTCACAATTCACCCTAGTGATAACAAATTAAATCCATGAAGCTCAAACCTCTTTATGGTTGTGTTATTATTACTAAAAAGGGTCGTCATCATGTAGGTAAAAGGATTTTCCTTTGAATTAAATTCTCATCTATGGACATATGTTGAACTAAAATGAGGTGATTGCACATGATTCTTCCTTTTAGGTGTGAACACACTACAAGGTGTTGAATGGGTGTTTAATAACAATACCAAATGAATGGAATCAATTGAAACTAGATGATTTCCCATTCTTGTAAATATTGTACCTCACATGGAAATCACCCTCTTCCATTCCTAGCTCAAAATCCTCCTAAAATGGAATCAAATTTAATATACCCATGCACCTCCTTTTCACATGTTTCTCGTGGAAGTAGATGGATTTTTTATCCTTCACACATTATGTTCCAATGTACCCGATAGCTTGATTACTTCATTATGAATTTTTTCTCGAGAAGTTCGGACATGATGGCATATTTAGTATAGGTTGATCCTTAACGTAATCCATGATCTTCCCATTTCACTTTTGAAAATGATGACCCATTGTTAACAAAAAGTTCACATTCCTAAACAAGATGACATCCGAGTGGAAACATGCTTAAGGTACTTGGCCATCCTTTTGCTTGATTTTTTCTCATGAAATAAATTTTCCTCATCCAAATATGATGATTTACCCTAAATGAGACTTGAACATGAGTTACATGTTCTTAATCTCCAATATCTATTGAAGCACTATAAATTCCACTTCCTTGAATTTCAACATGTGAGAACATTATAGATCATGAGATGAGCATTTTTGTGAGCTTGATGTGACTTCCATCATCACTTCATGGAGTATTTCTCTTATCATACCCCTGATGACCATTCTCTTAATGAATTGAAATGAATTTTTTCATGTTTTTTATCCTTCGCAGGTCTCATGATGTTTGTAACTTCACCCATTGTCTAAGTGATTGTATTTCACTCACAATGATTCAATCTAATCTGTTCCTAGTCATAATTTGATTCATATGATGTCTCTCACATTTTGGGAGAGATCTAGTGAAAAATTATCTCCTCCATGATGGAATCAACATGGTATTTTTAGAAATTCATTTTTTCATCTATGCCTCATATGTCTTCTCCTCCGGATAGAATAATCTCTCTAAATGAAACATTGTGCCTCCGATTATCATATTGAGAAAAAAACATTATGGTTGTATTCTCTTTCTTTTGTGAGCTATAATAACATTATAGGAATTTTAATGAGTGTCTAGGAACACTGATGTTCTAGAACAATCCAAAAAAATGATAACTCTACCCTCATAGTCCTCACATCAAAAGGGATTTCTTAATGAATGAAAATTCCCACAAGTAATAACATGGTTACCATCACTGGAGTTTTTTCATGGGAATGGGAGAAATGGACTCATACTTACAGGGCCTGGTTTTTGTTCTTGTCTTAAATAGGGAAGGAAGCCCTCTTCGATCCTTAAGTATTTTTATTTTAGTGATTTTCACAAAGCATAATATTATGTTATTGTCTATTGAATGGAGTGATTGGGAGAAGAAATAAAAAAATACTTCCAAGATTAGATGGATCATTTCATCCTCGGTAGTTATGGAGAGAGACAAAATGGTGGACTAGTGGAAAATCATAAGTAAAAACCTTCATTATAACTATTGCATTTTACCACATATAAGAAGTTCATAATGACTTCTTATCTAAAGGTGTACACCCTCAATTTCACATGACCTTTTTGAGGCATATCTAATACTTGTAATGTGCCACAAGGAGCATTAGACTACAAGAAATGTCAACAACTCACACATCGGGAGAGTAACTCTCACTTTTCTAGGGTGAATGATTCATTCACCATGTGCATCATAAGGTTACTTGAAGGATATCTTGAGTGGATAATTTCATCCCAACCAACTACATTGATAAAAAAATAATATGATGTCACTTCATCCAATTTACCACCTTCACCTACATAAGGGTTATAGGATTTTATCTTTCTCCTCATAGGTTACCTAGGTACCGAATGATAATTTCATCAATTTTTAATTTTTAGGATAGTTATCTCATGTCCATACCATGTAAGAGAGTGATAAGATGGAAGGTTTTCCCTTTCCTATCTCTCTAGGAATATTATCATGTAATAGTATCAAAGATACAAAAACATCAAAACATCCTTCATTAATCTCATTTTGTATTCCTACATATCTCAGTCTTACTTTCACATTAGGAAGAATCTAAATACTTTCATCTTTCTATGATTGCATCATGTTACAAAAATTGAGGATTACTAGATTAGCTACACAAATGACGTCGAGGTCAAGAAATGATATTACATGCAAATGTCATGGGATCAAATGAGATATTTAAAGTTTGAGTATTTTTGGATGGAATAAAATAGGATGGGTCAGACCTATTTTATCTTGAATATAAAGTGGTACAATATTCCCCTCTTCCTCCTACTCAAAGGAACATTCAAGAGTCACATCAATCAAATAACCATGGTAGTAATTCAAAGGTAAAAGGATGGTTCACACAACAAATGGTTATTTTCATTGTGTCTAGTAGTATTTTATCTTTTTCTAGGAAAGTATCTCACACTTCTTCTCTCAAGGAATTTAAGAAAATGTTGAGATCTATTCATTCATAGAAATATTCTAAGAGGAAACTTTTGGGCTTAAAGTACGTTGAAGTTTCTCCCCTACTAGGATTCAAAAGAGGGAAAAGATCATTAAAAATCCAATTGATCCCCTTGAATTAAAGGATAAATTCATCTATCAGATTCTCCTTTCCATCCCTGCAATCCAAGTGTGTCCTCCTTGGGAGCTAAATCATATCATCTTAGGTAGGTTTTGATACCTTATCAAGCACCTGAAAATTCTCCTATGCATGACTTTGTGTCCACATCAATTGAAACCTTCCCATGAGTGCAATAGTTTCTTGGATGTGAATTAAGAATGACACATCAAGAAATAACACCTAAATTTGATCCCATTTTAAAATACATCAAAACCAAGTGAATCAGAAACCATAGATAACTTATTTTTCTTCATTGGGGCTTCTAGATCTCGGATGTGAAAATTGCATGACTTAAAGTTGTAAAACCCATGGGATAAATGAAAAAGATGATTATGAGATAATTAGGGGTTCTTTGGGATAATCTATGCACCATGGAGATGTAAACCTATTCAAAGAGTCTGAAACCCACTTACTTTCCAAAAACAAAGAGAACAAATATATTGTGGATTTATTAGAAGAACATGAGAGAACCCTCACTATGTATAATTATTCATAGAACCCAATGTGGTAACACCTCCTCTCTTAAAGGATATATCTCTCATTAGCATTTTTGATCATAAAGTAATGAAGAGAGCTCAAGGGTATACCATGCAAGGATAAATAACTATATATGGGTGGAGAAGATTCTAGAAAAAGGAGAGGTACTACTACCTGAGGTTCTCTCTTTATTCATTTTTTCTTTTACTATTTTTTCTAAAGTGAAAATGATTAAGGAAGATACTGAGAAATAAAAGGCCCATTAGGATACTGTGTTCCCATTGGTATCATAAATGAGTTTTCTTGATTCTCACTCCTAATTGAGTAAAAATGTATTCACTTCTATCTCGTATAATGTTTTTCTATATAGTCTTACAAAATAAGTGTTATATATGATATGACAACTGATTTAATATCATAACTTGAGTCATGTGGAGAAAATGCATCTAAGATTTTGTAAAGAGTCATCAATAATGTGTAGAATCTCTAAGCACATGTTCTATGTGAACATTCATCCTTGGAATATATCATTAAGTCTTTACAAGATTTGGTCCGGAAAGAGGTGGGGGATCATTTTTATTTCAATGAAGATAATTTTGAATTCCTCACGAGAAATAAGAGGCTCAATCTCTAATGCCTTTGCAAAACATCTTGAGTCTGGTTAAATTAATACAAGACCTTTGGTGGTGTTCCTAAGATTTGGATCACTATTTTTGGTGTTTTTTTGCATTCCATAGGAAGATAATGTGGAACTCACAACAACTCGTTTAAGTGAGGAAGTGAAAGGTGAGGATTTCATCCTGGGAGCATTTCCTCAAAGATCTACAAGATCTATATCTTCATCATCGAAAGCTTATTCAACCTCAAATTGATCATTCTCTTCTTCTATATCTTCTCCCCTCTTTATCTATGTTTAAATTCTTCATTAGGAATGTACTTATTGACTTTTTTGTTTTATTCACTTAAGTGACCTTTTAATTTGACATTGTAAAAGTTCTATTTCATTGATAAGAAAGGGGCTTATTTATATTCCTATAGGGATATTAAATGTAACAAGTGATAGGGATGTGAAACTTAAAGTGGGGGATATGAAGATACATATTGTAACGCCCCTGTCATCCTTTCAATTGTACTTTCTCATTGGAATGTGGATTACAACATTGACATGTGATTTTTCTTGAGTTGTTGCTCTGTTGAACTGATTAAATCATGTTGCTAGATTGATGTTTATCTCAGTTGAGATTTGTGTAACTAATCATCCATTAAATTGCAAAGTACTCTTGAATTGTGATGTTTTATTTAATTAGTTCGTGAAATGAACATGATGTCTGCAGTTGTGGAAAGTTTAATTTATGTTCCTCGGACCAATTGGTGAACTGGTAATTTGGAAAATTATTTTAAGTCAATGACGATAGATTTTCATTATTATTGGGAATCAATTAAGAGCATACCTTGAAGTTTTTTCATTGATCCGAGGAATTTCCTTTAATTTGATCTGAAATCAATTAACTCTATAAATTGTAGTTTTTCACGGTTTGTGGATTATCTATGTTCCACTAATTGATCCTAGTGATTTGTTCCAGTTTTCCTACAATTCAGTCCCATAATCAGGGCTTGAAAGTGCCAAGAGCTGGCTTGGGTGGTACTACCCCATTTGGAAACATCGCTCTGCTGGTAAGAATTGGTTGTGACAGTTATTAAGCTTACACTAGCTACTATTATTCTAATAATGTTAAAGGTTCTAATGAACTAACCTAATACCTAAGGCATGTAGATTATTTTGGATGCTTGGGAAACTAACCTAAATTGATCTATGCCTACTTTTATGTCACTAAGCTAACCTAATCCCTAACCTATAATGGTGAAGGGGGACTTATATTATAAATTTTAACTCAAATAATAATTCAAGTGGCATTAAGGATGGATGCATGTTTAATTGGGTTTGGTGGTTTCCACCGTCACCCTTGCATGTACTGGAGTTTGAATTCAATGCCATTAATGGCGGCCACCTGCACACCTTAATGGCAAGCCAAAAATTAAAATGGAAAGTTACTAAAAGTGGTGCTAAATGTGATCATGGGGTTGGCTAGGCAGTTAGTGGTGAGCCAAAATGGAGATAGAGGAATTTGGTGGGAGCAGGAAAGTTGGTCCATCCTAGTAGGCATTGATGATTTGGAAAATGAGCCAAAAATGCCTAAGGAAAAACCAGATTTGACAAAGGCAATATTGTTGTTTTGGGTTTCCATTTGGTCATTTTTATTTTCTCTCTCTCGCTCTATGAATGAAGGTTTTGAGTTTTGATTTGGTTCTTGTTTTTGTTTATTGGAATATCTACTCCTCTGGTTCATGGAGAGATTGTTTGAGAGGATTCTAAGTGAAAAGAGGGAGAAATTTTTGTTGGTGAACTACTTTGAATGTGGAAGCTATCGTGGAATTGGAAGAAAGATCTTGGGAGCTAGAAGAAAACTTCAGGAAGCTCTACCAGACATGATAGGCTCTAATCCCTTACAAAAAATTGTTTTATCTAATTGATTCATTAAAAGAACTCTTCTTATTATAAAAAGCATTTTGGGGTTGGGTTTTACTATTGCATGGTAAAATGGAACTTGTTGCTTGGTAAGTAGTTGTTGGAACTAGTTTTTGATCATGCCATTATCATGCTTTGGAATGTTTATAAATAATTCCTTGACTGTAATGGAAGGATAAAATTTTGTTTTCCAGTTACATGTGTGGATACTCTTAAATCAGGGTTGTAATGTTTCTATCGACCTCTGTATTATTATTTTTATGGCTATGGTATGACATTTTCTTATATTTTTGGGAAATGATGACCCTGTGTTATGGGTCAAACTTGAATTTGATTTCTCAGTCAAATAAGATTATATCATTTCATGCTAAGGTTGTTTGGCTTGGTTAAGTTTTATTTTGGTTTGAATAAGACTGTATTGTTTTGTGCCAAAGTTGTTTGGTTGGGTTGTGTTTTATTTTGGTTCAAATGATCAAACCCTTCAATCTTGTAACTATGGATTCAGGGTAAATGATTTGAACACCCTCATTTGGGATGAATGGTTGTTTGAACCCAATCAGGTTTGGCTTTTGGTTATCTCCTTTTCGATGTTCATTTTGAGGAAGGTTGTTGATTTTGACAACCCAGGTCGAGTTGGAGTGTAACTATGATTTTGGGGTAATATTTTTCACCCACCATGACTTAACGTGTTCACCTTGGGTGTTGAGTAAACCTTGGGATTGTTATTTGACTTAACCAGTCGGTTTGAATTCCTTGCACCATGGATGGGATATTTTGTTTCCCAGGTCATAAGAATGTTTGGGTATATTTTTGTGTGAATGAGTAGGAGGCAATCTGGTTTAGTTTGGCCATAGTAGTGACTATTTGAACTAGGGTAGTTAATGGCTACGAGATTATTTTGATTCCTTTTGTGAACTATTTGGGTCTTAGGTAGACTTCTAGTTTGATAACAGTATGCTGAACTGTTATATCTTTGAATATGTTTAAGTTTGTTCATTGTTCTCTTCTTACCTTAAACAATTAAGGTTGGGGTCTCGCATGTACCAGTTAGATGATTTATCATACTTTCCTTTGAGTGTTGATAAAGCTAACTCCTCTTGATACTTGATCATACGAAGATGATCATAAATATCGTTAATCAATTTTCTATAATGTTGGTCATGAGTCTTCTCTTCCTTAGTTCAATCACTTGTTCTAAATTTGAATGATGTACTTGAACTGATATGATTCTTATCTAAATTGTATGGAATAATTATATTTCTTGCACTATCTCCTTGATGATTTATATATATGTTTCATATATTCAATTCATTTCATGTACTCTAAATTTGGTAAAATCCAAGTTATTATGGTTTGGTTGCTTGTTTGATAGGCTAAAATGGAAATGGGCATTAAGAACTCGTTGTTATTTATATAACCAGTTGTATAGATCTTGTCCAACCTTTAGAACATTTAAAAGTTTATCTTGAATGAATTGATTGGACTCGAGATAATTTAATTAATCATGTAGTATGGGATGTATGATTAAGGAATTTCTACTCATGCTTGTTATCTACTATCAAGTATACTTGGATTTGCATCATTAGTGTGATATTGCGTAAGCGAGAATGTATACTTGCATGTTTATGGATTACTTGTTGACTGAACTTGGATGATTACTTGAACTGATTTGTGAATAAGTCTTCTAGTTGATAGAAATCATACTTTTTTGGATTGTTATATGCTAACACTACTAAACAAGCATACAAATTTGCAGAATAGTATATTAATTCCCACAACTTTAGTGCAATACATAAGGTTATTATATAGCCATAATAACAGCAATCAACCTCTATAAAATAGAAAGGAGTCACAACAATTAACCCGGAATGTTATTCACGGGTATAACAAACTCTAAGAATAATATATTGTTGAAACAATATAACAATATACTTTCAAACCTAATATTATATAACAATATTAAATATTAGCTAACAAACTATAATGTAAACATTAATATTTAATTTCATAACATTCCCCCCCTTAATGTTTACATGGTACAACATATCTCATTCACTAATTGTAGCCTGTCACCTCTGTGTGCTCATGATCAACTCCGCAAATGTGCAACATTAGGCTTGCACAAAACTCGAACATGTGCCAACGCACATTTCTTCCACTGATGGTTTTCTCCGGCTTCTACCAACAACCTTACCAATTGGTTTTGTAGGTGTACCAATAACCTTTCACACTTGGTTTTGCGGGATCACCAAAACCTCACACAATTGGTTTTGCAGGAGTTTACCAAAAACCTTACACAATTGGTTTTTACAGGTTTACCAAAAACCTTTCACAATTGGTTTTTCAGGTTTACCAAAAACCTTTACATCATGATTGCTACAATACTTTTTGATCAATATTATACAATGTCACTACAAAAGGGAATCATGTAGGAAATATTGCTTCCAAAACTGAACAATAAAACATAATGGAAATGGAACAATGAGACCATGTTCCCCCCCTCATTGTGAACATTTCACTTATTCAATCAAAATAGGAACTCACGAAATCATCTCACAAAAAAACTACAATTCTGAAATGAAAGAAAACTCACCCACACACTGCTTGTCACCACAACTTCATGCGGCCCGTCGTGTTTGGCAACCGACGAGAGGTGCTGAATGACCTCCATCCTCCTATGCCTCCGTCCTCCAGGTCAAAAATCATCTAAGAAGAAAAATCTTCATCACTTTGATGTGCGATATTTTCTTCCTCTTCATTTTTCTCCTTCTTCATCAACAATCATGGCATTATCTTGTAGTTTCCCATCAAGTAAGTCTTATGCTCTTTTTCCTTCTGCAATTTTAGATATATGACCGGGTTGTTTACAATAGTAGCATGTAAATTGTTTCTTCGGTCCTTTAGAGGTTGAACCGTATTTGGGCATTTTCTTACCAAATGCTTTCTTGTTTACGCAAACATTGCAGTCTCCTCTGGTTCAACAACCATAATTCTTTTTTCTTCATCTAACAAAGAAGAAATAAGTTCTTCTAGACTTGGATTTATTTTGCTTAATGTAAAGACCATATTAGAATAACATGAAGGCATGCTATTAAGTAATACTGCTTTAGCATCATCATCAGGTACATCTACTTTTATGCCAGCAAGTTGATTACAAATAGACCGAAACTTACTGATATGCTCCACCATGCTCTCACCTTCTTCCATCTTGAGGCCGAACAATCTTTGCTTTAAAGATATCGCTGCGCTTCCCATTTGTGATCCAAACAACTTGTTCAATGTCACCCAGATTGTATGAGAGGAATTTTTAAAGTCTATATGATGTAGATAAGCATCTGATAGACCCAATCCGATAATTTCTATAGCCTTTTGATCTCTGCTGTCCCATTTTATTGCTTCATCTGCATTTGTCGGTTTTTTTCTTTTCCATCAACAATATCCCATAAGTCTTTGTTGATTAGGAATAATTGAGTCCGCACTTGCCAGGTATGAAAATATTTGCCTTCAAATTTTTCAATGTGACTCAACTTATTCATTATGAATTTTCACACAATTTGGACGTCGATTCTACCGAGAATGCGTCCGTGTAATAACATGTAAAAAGTAATTAAAAAGACTTAACAATTTTTCACAAACTACAACAAGCTAGTTAAGAGTAACTAAGAACCATAATTGCCACGACCTCTATAACACGTGTATGCTTTGCTAAAAATGAAAATACCTTTGAATATTGGAAACCACTTGCCTTTATTTATCTCACTGATCTATAGGCTGGATGCGACTCAATGCATGGCGATTCATTGATTTGTAGAAGATATTGGCCGAGCCATTAATGTGATGGAGCAGCGGTTTGCAAGCCGCATTTTGTCACTACAAAACAACTCGGGGCCAAACCAAATAGATCCATTAGAACACTAAAGCTGTCAAAGGATTTGGTATGCGAGACCATTCATTTTTTTATGATCACACAACAATGACACTTCTCAAAACTCGAGCTCAATGTGTTTAAAAAAATTCCAACGTAGATCCACTGCACTGCAAACTTGTGTGGACCGGAGATCAATGTAATTCGTGGATCTATGCACCCAGCTAGATCTCTTCCTTAAATTTCTCGCATGACTATTGCAAAACATCTTTTATTATGCATGCATATTTGCACGAGGGCACGTGTTGATCCGAGTGTAGATGGGCACATCTTTTATCTGTCTTTTATTATGAATGTTTGATAAAATAGATCATGAGGGCTAGTAATAAATGCATGTAGGTCCACTCGAATGAATAAACATATTAGAAAATTGATTGAAGGCTGCGACCTTACCGTGGAGGAAGTTATACACTAGAATTCTTTGTGACTTTACGTGAAAAGGCATGTCAAAACGTGAATTCAAGATCAATCCTCTTTAACACACTTCTTCAATGATGCAGTGCATGACGCGATACACAAAAATACAACGAATCACATAGCAAAATGAGAATCATCTTAGTGGCCACATGGAGAATGAGACATCTTCAGACGTGTTGACTGCAGAGTTATGAGATAGCTTTGTCAGGCTTCTAATGCTCCACATCAGGACAGTCTATGTGTGAATCACCTGATTTGAATGACATTGGATAGAGAAAAGACTCTCCTCAAATACATCTAGGACAACAAATGCGTGAGCTCAATTCAATATAGCTATAAAACTACTAATCCACTCAAATAGCCACACCAATATATCTCCTCTCTCATACTTGGACTACGAACACGCCAGTGCAACACATGCAGATCTACAGTCCAAAAATTTGATAAGGATCAATATCACCACCCTTGTAAACAATTTATTGTTCCATTACACAAACCAAAGCTCCGATACCAAATAAACGAGCAACTACAAATTTGCACTGAGAATAATATATTAATTCCCACAACTTTAGTGCAATACATAAGGCTATTATATAGCCATAATAACAGCAAATCAACCTCCTATAAAATAGGAAGGAGTCACAACAATTAACCCGGAATGTTATTCACGGGTATAACAAACTCTAAGAATAATATATTGTTGAAACAACAATATACTTTCAAACCTAATATTTAATATATAACAATATTAAATATTAGCTAACAAACTATAATGTAAACATTAATATTTAATTTCCTAACAACTACAAGATTGTGATCTGCTTGAGTATGATGCTTCTAAATTGTTCAAAAGGAAAATATTTTTCTGAACCCTTGACTGATTTCTATTAATAATCAATGTTCCTTTCAAAATTTTAGATAGAACATATGGTTCCAAGGATTTAGTTTCTATCATGCTCAGTTCAAATGAACTGACAAATGCTAACACTTTTGTAGATAAGTTTCATGAAAAATAAAAGGGAAAGAGGAAGACTTATGGAAAGCTGCATTTGTTCTATTGCTTGAGGAAATGTAGTTTGATGAAATGATTATGTTTCATTTGCTAAACTATTCTTGGGAATAAGTGCCTAGGGCCTAAGGCCAATTTTGTAAAATGTGGAAAGAACTTGATTATTTCTTGTCATCTTGAAATGTTGTCTTAAATTGGAAATGATGAAGGTTGTTGCTTGAATCATTTTTCTTGATTGGATTAGCTAAAGGCAATGGTGTCTTCAATGAAATAGTTATTTTACTTGAAAAGTGAGCTTGTTGGTAATCTATTGATTTACATTTCTTCACTTCTTGGCATTAATTTATAACCTTGGGAAAGTTAAGGGAAATGTCACTTACTTACATTGTTATTATGTAGCAAGGAATATTAATGTTGATCTCTAGTTATGAAAAGGGAATAAATAGGGATCTTTACCTTGCAAGTGACTTGAATGAAATGATTGTTGGCTATTGTAACTTTTATTTGCTGAATTCATTTGATTAAGAAAAATAAAGAGTAAGTTATACTTAGCAAGTCATATGTTAAGGAATCTAAATTATGAATGACTAGTGTCTAATTATATCTTTATGAAACAACACAATCATGACTGTTTTATGAGGAATGTTATGAACTCTAAAGGGATACATGATTGTAATAATGGTTTTCGGACCATAGGAATAATCACACAAGTAATTAATCTTATTAAGTACATATAGGAATCCACTTTGGGAAAGGGGTCTAAGTGATTATACCGTAATGAATTTTTTCCATCTAAATTGACAATGAGGTACATCGATGAAATGAAATTGTGTTAATGAAGGATAGAAATGATAATGGGGTTAGAAGTATAATGAACCTAACTTGAAGGCATTAACGGATTGGTTCTTTTTTCTAACATAACAATGAAGCTACAAAAGATACACATTTGATTTATACACATGAAACAATTATACTATGAGAACTTGAATTCAAGGGACTATTCACTATGGGGTGACAGAATGAACCCTTCAAATAACTATGAGTTGGATGTAAAATGTCCTTCTACCATAGATGAGTTACACTTAAGGGATTAAGTTTAACTAAGTAATTTCAGTTTGAATAAGTTGAATGACTTAAAGGAAGTAAATGTAAGTCATGAGATTAATGTGGGTCGAATATATAAGACCCGATTAGGAGTTATTAAAATGAACTTAAATTCTCCTTAAGGTATAATTGGATGAATGAGGATATTTCCCTAAAACATACTTACATGACGTTCTAAAGGTATAAAAGTAAACTAATGAAGGTTTCTTACTTAAGAAAATAAGTAACGAGAAGGAACGAACCTGCAGATCCTTCTAGTTAACTTAAGTAGAAACATAACATTTCTTGATGGAACAATTGATAGGACCCAAGTTAGTCCTTAGGAATGACACCTAAAGGCTGAAAATAACTAGGGTGGGATTAACAAGCTGCGAATTAAAGGTATTAATGAACTTGTTAAGGAAGGAGGTTTAGATTTTGGAACTTAATGGGTTATTGCGAGCATAACTACTTCATGATAGTACCCATCGAATGATGGGGCTCATTGGGTTATTCTTGTGAGTAGTCTTTATGGTGTAATAATCCATTCAGCTCCACTAATCAAGACCGTATCAGAATGGGATCTCAATTCATTATTAAACACTAGGTAGTGATGAGTCTTGTCTACGATCGATGCCAGCTTGTGTTGACTACGAGGTGATGAAGTGTACTCGAAACAACAGGGGTCGATTCAAATAAACTTGATGACCCTTAATCACTGTAAGTGGATCATATACCCTAGCCCATGTGGGTTATCTCTTCCTAGTGTCTAACATGGAAATGAGAAGGATTGACAGGAGTTAAAAAAATTCAAATCAAGATAACCATTTCGAGTGTGGTGAAAGACATATTCCTTCATGAAGAGTATGTTGTCTTAGAATATAGGCCTAAAAAACATGTTTGAAACTTTGGCCAAAGTATCACAAGCTGCTACGTTACATTGTTTTAAATTCACCAGACTAAGGTGTGGGATATAGGATGGGTACTCGTAACAAGTACCTAGATAATCCCTTGGTTAGTTGCACTTGATGAGCCCTTAAATGAAAAGAGGAACCATAAGTATATCGAGTATGATATTAAATGAAATATGAGAGATCATTTGTACACCAAGTCATAATAGCTACATATGGTTACTATTTTAGGATTGATTAGCAGGTTTAATGTGGTTATAAATGTTGAATTTAGGACAATGAACATTAGTGTAAAAAAAAATTCCCTTGCTTTTGTAATCATGAAATAGGGATGTTACATCTTGGTATTAGAGCTAAAGGTTACAGCTCTTGGACCTATTTGAGTCCACTTCTGATAAAAAAATAAACTTCTTGATTAAAGAAATGGTAAGAATAATGGGACGTGCTATAAATAACCCACTTCTCGGGTGGCGAAGTAGCTCTGACTCAAAAGATGGATGGAATCCTTCCTACTATGTTTGAAACAAGAAATAATATTATTATTCTTGAAAAAAGTGTCTAGAAATAATGTTGAGACTGAAAGTGAGCAGTCTTGGGGCAGCCACATGATGAGAGCAACAATAATGTTCAGGATCTCAACACTGCGGATGATAATGCTACAATTAGTGCTGAAAATACTGGTAATAGAAATATACCCAATCAACTTGAGAATAAGAGGGAAATATTGGGAGGGTAATCAACCAATGATATAAAGAGGATAAGCCCACCTAAATTCATAGAACCACCTAGGAAGATGGGTTGGAGAATTAGCTTAGTGAGATGGAGAAATATTTCATGATAAGAAATTTCTCTGAGGAAACCAAAGCAGTATGGGGAGCTTATCATCTCTCCCATGAAGCATCTTCATGGTGGGATAACCACAAGGTTGAGCTTAATGTTGATGAAACAAACATCACGTGGGATCAGTTCAAGGGTCATTTTAGGAAGTGTTGGCTGCCCCAGCTCTACTATGACCAAAAAATGATAGAGTTCCAAACTCTAACTCAAGGTAAACTGTCGGTGACGGAATATTGGGAGAATTTCACCAAGCTTCTAAAATATGTGCCACAGTATCAAACCGATGAGAAATTTTGAATAAGGAAGTTCATCATGGGGTTGTACCCTATCATAGGTGGTGAGGTTTATGTACATAGCTCGCCACCATGGAAGAGGTAGTAGAAAAATCCTTTCGGTAGGAGAGCGAAACTAAAAAAAAAAAATACACATAGGGAGGAGAAACGTAAGAAAAATGGAAATGCTTCTTCATATTTTCCACCCACATGGAAGAAATTTGGAAACACAAGTAATCCTTTCACTGCAAATGAAAGGAAATCAACAAGGTAAAGCAACAATTAATAAAAATAATGGCCAGAAGGGAAATCATGGGCCAAACAATGCTTTCAAGGTTGAGAATAAATATGAGCCTAAGAAAGGACCCATTGGAGGTTGTTTTAATTATGGAGGAGACCACTATGCAAGTCATTTTCCTTTAAAGAAAAAAGACATCAATCAGTAGCATAAGATACATGTTGTGGTGGCTGACAAACAAGTTGAAAAGTAGGCTACGCCCATAGAAGTACCAGGTAAGTTGTATGGCCTTCCTGTAACTATACTTTTTGATATTGGTGCTTTTGAATGTTTTATTTCTAATAAGTTGGTCACTAAATTAAAACATAAGGTTGGTTTTATGGAAAAACCATGGACTATCTAGTACAGAAATAATGTTGTCCATACGGCCGATAATTTCCTTTTGGAACAAATTTTAGAATTATCAAGCTTCACAACTAAGGTAGACCTATATGTTGCACCTCTAGGGTCTTATGACATAATTATTGGTGTGAATTGGTTGGTTGATCATAAGGCACTTGTGGACTGTTTTTGGAAATGCATAAGGTGTTTGGATGACCTGCAGAAATCAGCAAGACATTCAAGGAATAAAAAGAAGCATAAAATTTAGAGAAATATCAACTATGCAACTGAAAAAGGCCAAAAATAAAGGTTGTATGCTTTATGCAATAAAATTTCAGATTCGGCTGAAGAAGAAGGTAACTTTTTGGAGAAATACCCACTATTACAAATATCGCAATGTGTTTCCGAAGATCTTCAACCTTCCACCAAAAAGAGAGTTTGACTTCACTATTGAAATCAAACCATGAATAGAACCTATTTCTAAGGCACCTTATAAGATGAATACCACTGAATTGGTAGAGCTTAAGGCACAATTGCATGAATTATTTTCTAAAGGGTTAATAAGGTTGAGTGTCTCACCTTGGGGAGCACTGGATCTTTGTTAAAAGAAAGATGGAACCTTAAGACTTTGCATTGACTACAAGATGTTGAACAAGGCAACTATAAAGAATAGATATCCTCTTCCAAGGATAGATGATCTTTTTATCGATGCGTGGAGCATTGTTTTACTCTAAAATAGATCTATATTCTAGATATCATCAATTAAGGATCAAGGAAGAAGATATTCATAAGACTACTTTTAGAATGAGATATGGACATTATGAGTTCATTGTTTTACCTTTTGGGCTAACTAATGCCCTGAGCCTTCATGAATTTGATGAACAATATCTTTCAAGAATAATTAGACAATTTGTGCTTGTATTCTTGGATGACATTCTCATCTATTCATGGAGCTTGGAGGAGAATAATGAGCACTTAAGGATTGTGCTTGAGGTTCTAAGAAAGATAAAATTGTACAGAAAACTATCCAAGTGTTCCTTTTATGAAAATAAGGTACAATACTTGGGACATATAATAAATAAGGATGGAATCTCGACTTAACCCCTCAAAAATTTTAGCCATAATTGAATAACAACACCTAAAAAATGTACATGAAGTTAAAATCTTCATGGGATTTTTTTTTTACTAAAAAAAATTGTAAAGGACTTCTCAAGGGTGCTACCCCAATAACTTCATTAAAAAAGAAAGATAAAAAAATTTTATGGAGTCAAAAATGGGAGGTTGCATTTAAAACATTGAAGGAAAAACTAACTTCAGCCCCTATTCTGACTGTCCCTAATCCAAACGAAATTTTTACGGTGGTAACGGATGCTTCCAGGGAAGGATTAGGGGCTATATTGCTGCAAAAAGATCATTTGATAACATACGAAAGCAGGAATCTTAAAGTGCATGAGAAAAATTACACACCACATGATTTAGAACTTGTTGCAATAGTACATGCACTACAAGTTTGGAGACATTACCTCTTAGGAATCCCTTTGAGTTGAAAACTAATCATCTTGGGATGAAATATATCTTCACTCAACCTAACTTAAATGCAAGGAAATGAAGATGGTTGGAGTTATTATCTCAATATGATTTTGACATCAGCTACATAAAAGGGAAATAAAATAGAGTAGTAGATGCACTAAGTCATAGGAAATATATTTCTGCACTTGTGACCTTGAGAACTCAATTTAAGGATGAGGTCAGAGATACCTTAATGACTGATCCATACTTTCAGCAGGTAAAAACAATGCTTGCTGTGAATCCAAAGGACATGAGGTACAAAAAAATTTGATTAGACCATGAAGGGACACTAAGGCATGATAATAGAGTGTATGTACTACTGGGAAATGAGTTAAGGAAAAAGGTGATGGCTGAATTTCACAATGCACCTTACTTTGGGCATCCTAGAGTGAAAAAAATGCTTGCTGATGTAAAACAACAATATTTTTGGAAGGGAATGAAGAGAGATATCTTGGATTACGTATCTCACTGCTTGGAATGTTAGTGTGTGAAAGTTGAGAATATGCACCTAGCTAGTTTGTTATACCCTCATAGCATACCGTAGTTTAAATGGCAGGTTATAAGTATGGACTTTGTTCAAGGATTGCCTATGTCTAGGAATAAACATGATGTTATTTTTGTTGTGATTGATAAACTAACTAAAGTAGCTCATTTCATTGCTAGAAATATGAAAGATGACTCACCTATTCTTGTAAAAAGGTTTGTTCAAGAAATTTTCAGATTGCATGGTGTTCCCGAGTTGATAATCTCTTATAGGGACCCACGAATGACTTCTTGATTTTGGAAAACTCTTAATGTATATTTGGGAACAAAGCTGAACTTTAGCTCTACTTATCATCAAAAATGGATGGGAAAATAGAAAGGGTAAATCAGGTCCTTGAGGATATGCTTAGGATGTACTGCATGGACCAGTAGTACAAATGGGAAGAATATCTTCCCTTGGTTGAGTTTGCATACAATAACACTTACCATTCTTCTCTAAAAATGGCACCCTTCGAGGCTTTTTATGGAAAAGGTGCAAGACTCCTGTTAGTTGGGATAATGTGGAGGATAGAGAAGTAATTGGACCAGAAATGCTTTCTGAAATGGAACAACAGGTTAAGTTAATCCGAGAAATATTAAAAGAGGTTGTTGATAGATAGAAAATCTATGCAGACCTAAAAGGGTCGAAAGGAAATTTGAACTTGGTGATAAGGTTTTTCTAAGGGTCAAGCCTAAAAAGAGCTCGATTACCTTTGGAAAGTCATCCAAACTAGTCACCTTGTTATGTAGGCCCCTTTGAAATTGTGGAAATAATCAATCTTGTGGCCTACCGACTTACATTGCCTCCCTCATTGGCATGGATGCATGATGTTTTTCATATTTCTTTACTTAAGAAATACGTTTCAAATTTATCACATGTTTTAAACTAGAATACATTGCAGGTACAATACCTAATGGTAATCATGGTGGAACAAGTTAGAGTGCTAGAAACTCACAAGTTGTACTTCCATAATCATGAAATTGGACAATGTAAAGTTCAATGGGATCAATTTAACAAAGAAAGTCGCAATCCTAGGTGTAGGTAATAAAATTTTTTGGGTGGACAAATTTGTGGATTTCTTTCCAACACTCTGTAAATCTAAGTCCCTCTACTTAACTGGTGTAGCTGTTATATATGCATGCGTGAGTAAAGGTGGATTTTCTTGGTGGCCTTGTGGTCAGGGATCTAACAGGGGCAATCCACTGACCCGGTGACAAAGCTAGTAATCTCTTGCTAGGGAAGAATTTTTCTGAAGAGTGGGAAAGAGGAGAGAGAAACAAGGTAGGATAAATAATGTTGTAGGTAGAAAATCATATTCCTACACACACTAGTTAGAAATTTCATCACATGCACTAAAATTAGGAAGAAACAATACAACAAATAACAACAAGACCAATTTGAATTTAATGAACACAAAGTATCAGTAAACCCCTTAGTCAAAAAGGATCAAAACTCCTTCTTGTATTGATGCTCAAGCTCAAATGGTACATAGTATGAGAATGGAAGACACTAAGAATAGGGGAAAAGTGGCTAACTCTTTTCACTCAAAAGTGATAAAAATATCTCTCATGAACTTACAAGAATACAACCAACTAGAAGAATTTCATAATTAGAACCCCTTGAATGAAGAGCTCATTACAATTTATAGAAACTGAATTCCTTTCACCTCCCTCACATGACTCTTTGTTTCCATATTCCACTCATGACCTTTCGTTTTCCATGAATTAAGTATTTCTCTTATAATTTTGAGAAAATACTTTTTACAAATTTAAAATAGGTCACTTAAGTGAATAGGATGAAATACAATGATGATGCATAACGAAGAATTAGAATGGAGAGAGAAATAAGAGAGGGAAAGAGAGGAAGAGGGAAGGGATGGAGGGGAAAACACTCCTCATGATGAAATGATTTGAATGCCTTGATGCAGCCATGAAATTTGAGCGAAGATTTCTACCACTGGTGATCTTCTACACTGATGAAGATTTCTCCCTTGAATAACTTTGAATCATTTTCCCAATCTAGTGATGACCACAAGCTCTATGATGTATGGACATCCTAGACCATAGAATGAGTGTTTAGAAACATTGTTCTGATGTTTACCATTGCAAGCTCAAGATGAACACATACAATGCCCATGATGACCCTCCTTGAAACTTGGTTGATGAACTCCTTGACTCATTGAAATAATTCTGATCAACTCTCTTTGAATCACCCAGACTTCTTAAGTGATGAAGATGAATTCACATGATGTGCCTTGTATTCCTTGATTTTAATATGAGATGATCATTCCAAACAACCAAAAAATACCATCTCTTCATGATTTATTACACGTGAGAAATTAGACCAACCTGTGTACTAGAAATTCATGTTTCCTTAACACTTACTATATTTGGAAGGGAAAAATTACTATCTTTAGTAAGTGCCATATTTTTATTTTATGGACCTAAATGGTGATATTGACCTAATGATTATCCCTCAATGTCATGTTGTGCCAAACTTTCCCTTTAAAAACAACCTACAATTTTTAGAATGTGAGCCCATGCTCTGTTATTATGGGACTTATCACCTTTATTTCTCCATTGTCACCTTCTAGACCTTCTAGCATATTCCAACCTCCTCTGTTCCCGAGATATTGCTATTTTTAGAACATTTCTATTTTTATTAGGTTGTTATTTGGGGACCTGTTATTTTGGGAAGAAGTCATTTTTGTCTTACTTTCCATTTTACCCTTTTTTAATTGTTCGAGTGATCAAACTTGAAATTAAATGGGGCTCCTCATTTATAGAATTTGAGGAAGTATATAATATATTCTATTTTTAGTAAATGGTGAAAACAACCTCTATTTTTAATGGGAACAACAATTTTGGATTTGGCTCTTCATCACGAACTCATGTTCCAATTTTCATCATGATTCTCTTACTAGAAAACTTAGAAATGAAAAATGAAAATTTATTCTTGGTAAGAGATTCAAGAATGGAGCTATGAGGGTATAATACTGATAAAAATATTTCCTTCATATCTCAAGAAACTAGAAAATTCATCGTGCAAAAACTAGTTTGAGAGAAACTAGATTTTTTTGAGACCTTCCCTCCGAACTTCAATGATTTCACTCCGCTGGATCTTTGGGAATTTAAAAATTTATTCAAAGAGGGAAGAATGGTGATAAAAACATATCCTTCCATATCCATTAAAAAAATAGGTACTTCATGGTGCAAAAACTAGTTCACGTTAAACTAGATTTTTCAAATCATTCCCTCTAATTTTCGTGTGCAATTTCACCCACTAGAACCCCGAGAAGTCAAGAGATAGCTCGCTGATGTTTTCCAATACTATATCATGGTGGCCATTAATGGAGCTTGAAATTTTCAAGTCTATTTTTTTCTGCTCCCGATGATGAAATCAATACCATTGTGATAGGTTTTTGCTTCTTGTCTTAATGGTGAAATATCTCTTCAATCCGGTTGTCGGTTTGATGGTAATTTGAGCTTATTATTCATGGAGCCAAAAGTGGAATTTATTTTTTGTGAGAATCCCTTGATGAAAATTTGAGGTTTGAATATTATTTTTTAATGGCCTTGAAGAGAGAAAACTTATTAATCGACGCTTTTTCAATATGTGCACCGGTTTGCAAGATATGTTCGAATCTTCGTTTCACGGTAATGGAGGTTTCTAAAGAATTCCTTTGCTCTTCTCTTTGATTCTTCATTCCTCTAGATATTTTGATAAATATATTATTTTAAACCTATGAATATTCATGGAGTGGAAGGTTTGGTTTCCATGGCAGAGTTGGTTTGGAAGAACAATCAGGACCGAGGTGTTCTCTGTAATTTCTTTTCGACAATGAAGAAGCAAAGAAGAAGAAGCCAGGAGTTAGAAAATTTTCAAGTTTGGGAGTTGGAGTTGGGAAAAAAATTCATTGACATCCCTCTCTTAAAAGGGATGTGAGGGACATCAGTTTCCATGGTGAGAAAGAAGGCGACACGTGGCAGCAATCCGACGACAGGGTGTGAGAGCTCCAAAATCAGCTTTAAAGCATTGGGGGGTTAGAAGCGGTCACATGGGTGACCAAAAGTCTCTCCTAGGGTTATGAGTGTATTTTCAAAGGTTTTATGTCCCTTTCCTATGAGGGATGTGAAGGACATCAAATTCCATGGTGATCCCAAAGTTGACATGTGGCAGAGATCCGACGACAAGGGATTTGAGCTCCAAATTACACCCGGGCTGAACTTGCAATCCTGATGGTCGTATGGGGTACCTGAGGTCACATGGGGTCTGGGTGAATTTTTCCAATGTTGATTTTCCTAAACCTTATGGACATCGGGGACACAAAATCCCACCAAGCTCCTAGAGTTGACCGTGTCCTCCAAAAGTTTTGCTAACTCCCGAACTTGCTTCAAAAGGAAAACTTGTGACGATGATAACTTGAGCTCTCGATGGATATTTTTGGAAAAAATTTATATGATCCTGACTACAAATGGCATTTTGAATCCAATTATTTTGGTATCATGTCTTTATTCTTCCATTTTCCCTAAAAATTCAGAATTTTTATTTTGTACTCTACATGTGCCTAAGAAAAATTGCCTGCAGACCTAATGTGCCAAAGTGTTGTGAAAAAATGATTTCACAATATTTTAGGGATTGGAATTATATTTATGGAGATGTTTATTTTTTTCTCCTAACTCCATCGAGCTCTAGGAATCACCTTCCGAAGCCTAGCGGCTTGTTATTGCATGTGTACTTGGCTAGGCTTGAACCCTCATTTTGGTGAAACTGCCCCAACTTCTCCAAGCCCTTCCAAAATATTCTTGAATCACTTCTATGATGTCCCAAGAACTTTGAATCACCTCCACTTCCACTTTGTATTTTCTTCTCTACTCCATAGGGTTGTTCCATCCCTTAGAAGGCCAATGATAGCCCTTCCCACAACTACCCAGAACTTGTAACTTTTATGAAATCCTAAAATCACCTAGGGGGATGAATGAAATTTCCTAAATCACCTAGGGATGGGATAACATTAATTGGGAGGCCACTTGACTAGCTAAATAGACTGGGGTGTCTTGGGAATGGTATGACTTGAAAAAATTAACATAATGGTATAGTTTTCATTCTCAAAAATTGTTAATTTCTTTATGCACATTTACATGACAACAACTGGCTCTAGCTTGGGGACATGACATGGACTCAGTGTAGAAAATACATGACATGAGGAATCAAGAATATTAATTTTATCCCATATGATCCATTGACCAGTGCCTTATCCATTGGGCCCTGTAGATTCATGTATAATTTACAAGAGAGAAGGATAACACACACACACACACACACACACACACACACACACAAAATTATGGAAAGGAAACACATGACACAAAACATAAAGAGAAACACACCACAAATAGGAAATTATATATAATGGGGGACTATAGAGGTGGGGAAAGAATATACACATACCCAGAAATGGGTTGAGAAAATTACATGTCATCATGAAATAATGGATTGAAGTATGACCATTGAAGCACAAAAACTATTATTTGATCAAACCATGATTTTGTGATGGCCTTTCATGGCTTAAGAAGAATAATACTAATCATGATTCCATCCTTGTACTCATACTATATTGAGAATGTTCCTTCATCCATTGACAATTTTGTTAACCTCTTGAAAAATTTCATTTTGAAGATTCATCTCGATGTCCCACAATCATGAGACACAATACCTTCATGTCTTCAGAGTGGGAAAATTGTTTCTGTCATGGAAAATTCATCTTCTTTGATTTACAACTTACAATTTTCTCTTATATTAGCAAAACACTTAGAAGCAAAGAGAAAAACTGGTTTTCTTCCCATTCAATAACTTCCCTGAACATCTTGCTTTGTTTCTCTCGACCAAGTATTTTCGGTCATGGAGGTTAAATCATTAAGCTAGAGGTCTTCATCATCATTAAGAGATTTTTGCAGCATGGGAACATGTTCAAGATGAATCAAACTTTGGAGGAAGGTGAGTGCAGTCTAATTTTGGATCATTTGGTAAGAATCATGCATACTCCCACTTTGTTGTCTAGAGAAATTGTCATGAATATGCATTTGTTCGAGTCCCTCTTGATATTATTTTTAAAATTTCAGCTTTTTCTTTCCATGTAAGCATTCTTCACCCTTCATTAGATATTTCCTTAGAACTCTTGTTTTTTATTAATGGACCATTCTCAAATGGTGGGAGAGAGTTGGTTTTGAATACATTCCAAAAATTTCTATATTTTGCCATGTTCTAAACAAATTTATTCAATATAAATCAGCTCAAGTTTTTCCTATTATCTTATTCCATGGTAGAGGTGTTGTCTTCAAAACTAGAGATGTCCAAATGACATTCACAAACTTTTATTCTTTTACATTCATGTACTTCTTTACACAACGTAGAATAAAAAGACATGCTTTCATGTCCATTCTCATCAACTAAAGTATTAGGGAATTCATCAAGATTATCCAACCACTCCATCTCAACATCAAAAATTGGTCCACCAAAATAGGAAGCAAAAATTAACTCATACTTGTCTTGTATCTCCATGGCCCAGGTTAAGAGTTCAAGACCGAGTTGAGGATCTTCAATTTCATCTCAGAACCTTCAAGAATATCTTGTATGGATAGTTCTTCTAAATTTCCATAGGTGTATTTTTATCTTCATTAGAAGAATCTTCTTATTGTGCCTCCATGAGATGGTTAAGAATATGATCCATACATGCCCATGATTCATTTGGAACATTCTCGTTCACCTCTTCCATGTTTTGCATTGCCAAAGATTCACTTTCTTGTAAACACAAGCATACTTGATTCATGATACCTATTGACAAGGAGAAGATGTCCAAGCTTCATGGGAAGGGCATTGTTTCAAGCCTAAAAATCCATATCATATTCTTCTTGGTAAGAAGTAGAGAACCATGTTGGGGCAGTAGTATGAGAAGAATTTTTAGCTACATCTTGACCATCCATTATTGAATCTTCTTGCTCAGGTGAAAGATGAAAGGCTATGTTTTCACCATGATGATGATTCTACTCCCTGAGTGAGTAGAGGTTGTGTTTAAATTTTTTGTTCTCCTTGGATTTGAAAAGAAAGTGGGCTTATTCCATTTGATCATCCATGATTGCATCGAGAAGAGAGTTTGATTCTTTGAATTTCTCCATTTTTCTTGAAACATTTCTACATCACTTGAAGAATCAAAATAGGAGGAAGTTTTCTATGACAATCTATAATTCATCATCTTCGGACCATGATGTCGGGTGAATTTCTTGCACTTTTTCACATCTCTCCATTTCATCATTAATTGAAAGATCAAAATTTGAAAAGAGATCATTCATGATTACTTTGAATTGGCCGTCTTCTTCATCATTGGTGGAGTCTTCAGAGAGCATTGGGTCATCCATTATGTAGCAAGGATCTTCCTTTATTGAATATATTATTCCTCCTATGGGTTGTGCCTCGAGCTAGATGGAATTTTTGAATGGTAATTCTATCTTCATGTCTTCTACTTCTTCCTCCATGATGTTTCTTTGGCTTTCATCGGAAGGTTCCATGATAAGATCTTCTTCGGGAGCATCCAATAATCTTCCGGGAATGAAAACCTCATAGTATGGGCAGAAATATGGGTCTTTCAATAGGGCGCATCTTTGTCTTATTCCTCCATTTGATGAAGAGATTCGAGATGTTCATATCTTCTTTTTAGAGCCAAAGCATACCTCCAAATTTCATAAAGACTTCAGCATCGAATTTCCTTTTATTATGCTCTAAATCCGTTCACATATCCTCTTTTCAAAAAATATTCATTTCTTCATCACCGTATGTAATGAATTCATCTAGAGAATGGTAGAAGAAGGAAAAATTTCTCAATTTTATAGTGAGTTGTGTGAGATTGCAAAAATCTTCTTCAGTGGATCTTACACCATCTTGTCTTTCATCATCTTCTTGAATGTTGATTTTATCTTCATTAGAAGGCTCAAGGATAGGATTTTCTTCACTAGAATTTAAGAAAAATTCGGGTATGAAACACCTATGGTACAAATGATCTTCACGATCTTCCTCTATAGGAAAAATCTCCTCTTCTTCTTCCTCACTATGGGATACTTCAACTTATTCATTCATCTCTTGCAATAATAATTTGGCATATTCTCAAGCTTTACACCTTATCTTATGTCTCCTTTGAATCCATTCCTCTTCATCGATGACAAACTTTTTCTTATTTTCTTTCTCAATACTAATCGGGAACCATGGTTGATCAACGATCTTCTTTTTCAGGCAGACATCTTCTTCTTCTTCTTCACCATCACTCATTGGTAATTCACTCCAATATGGAAATTTCTTCATGATGCGGGAAAAAATGTGATAGGGTTCGTTCTCGACAGATTCACCTTCAAAAAATGATTTTACTTTGAAATCTGATTTTGTTTTTTGATTTTCAAACCTTGTGATCATAGTTTGGGTGTAGATGCTATACTAAATCTAACCCACAATGGGTGCCAAAAAATATTGGCAAGAAAATTTTTCAGGTGGACAAATTTGTGTATTTCTTTCAAATGCTCTGGGAATCTAAGTCCCTCTAATTAAACAGTTTATTTTTCGTATATGCATGCACAAGTTAAAAGGTGGATTTTCTTTGTGGCCTTGTGGTGAGGATTCAACAAGGGCACTCCACTAACCTTACAAAAAAGCTAGAAATATTTTTCTAGGGAAGACTTTGTTTGAAGAGTGGAAAAGGGGAGTGATAAAAGAGGTAGGAGAAATAATGTTATAGGTATAAAATCATATTCCTACACACACTAGTTTAGAAATTTCATCACATGCGCTAAAATTATGAAGAAACAATAATGCAAATAACAATGAGACCAATTATAATTTAATGAATACACAAAGTATCAAGTAAACCCCTTAGTTAAAAAAGGCTCAAAACTCCTTCTTGAATTGATGCTCAAGAATAAATTGTACATAGTATGAGAATGGAAGACATTGAGAATAAGGGAAACATGGCTAACTCTTTTCACTCATAAGTGAGAAAATATCTCTCATGAACTTACAAGAATACAACTAGCTAGAATAATTTCATAATTAGAACCCCTTGGAATGAAGAGCTCATTACAATTTATAGAAACCTAAATTTTCCTTTCACCTCCCTCACATGACTCTTCGTTTCCATATTCCACTCCCAACCTTTTTATTTTCCAAGAATTAAGTATTTCTCTTATAATTTCGAGAAAATTCTTTATACAAATTAAAATAGGTCATTTAAGTGAATAGGACAAAATACAATGATGACACATAATGAAGAATTAGAATGGAGAGAGAAATAAGAGAGGGAAAGAGAGGAAGAGGGAAGGGATGGAGGGGAAAACACTCCTCATGAAAAAAATGCTTTGAATGCCTTGATGCAGCCATGAACTTTGAGCAAAATATTTCTGCCATTGGTGATCTTCTACACTAATGAAGATTGCTCCCTTGAATAACTTTGAATAATTTTCCCTATCTAATTATTATCACCTACTCTATGATGCATGGACATCCTAGACTATAAAATGAGTGTTTAGAAACATTGTTATGATATTTTCCGCTGCAAACTCGAGATGAACACATACAATGCCCATGATGACCCTCCTCAAACTTGGTTGATAAACTCCTTGACTCATTAAATCATTCTCGATCAACTCCCTTTAAATCATCCGACTTCTTAAGTGATGAAGATGAATTCACATGATGTTCCTTGTGATATCCTAATTTTATAATATGAGATGATCGCTCCAAACCATGAAAAATGTCATCTCTTAATGATTGATTACACTCAAAAACTAGACCAACTTGTGCACTAGAAATTCATGTTTCCTTAACACGTACTATATTTGAAGGGAAAACTTACTATATTTATTAAGTGTCATAGTTTTATTTTATGGACCCCAAATGTGATATTGACTCAATGATTATCCCTCACTTTCCCATGTTGTTAAACTTTCCCTTTGAGAACAACTCAATTTTTAGAATATGAGCCCATGCTCTGCTATTCTAGGACATATCACATGTCTTGCTCCAATTTCACCTTCTGAACCTTCTACCATATTCCAACCTCCTATTTTCCTTGATATATTTCTATTTTTAGAACATTTCTATTTTTAGCAGGTTGTTATTTGGGGACCTGCTATTTTGGGAAGAAGTCATTTTTTGTCTTACTTTCCATTTTCCCCTTTTCTGATTGTCCCGAGTGATCAAACTTGAAATTAAATGGGGCTCATCATTTATAGCATGTGAGGAAGTATAACATATACTATTTTTATTAAATGGTGAAAACAACCTTTTTTGCAACGGAACAACTATTTTGGATTCGGATCTTCGTCACGAACTTGTGTTCCAATTTTCATCACGATTCGCTTACCAGAAAGCTCATAAATAAAAATGAAAATTTATGCCTGGTAAGATTTTAGGTATGGAGGTACCAGGGAAGAATACTGATAAAAAAATTAGTCCTTCATATCTCGATAAACTGGCAACTTCATCGTGTAAAAACTAGTTTGAGAGAAACTAGATTTTTTGGAGACCCTTCCCTCTAAATTTCAGATGATTTTTCCTCTCTGGATGTTTGGGTATTTGAAAATTTCTTCCAAGAGGTCAGAATGCTGATAAAAACACATCCCTCCATATCCATAAAAAATAGGCACTTCATGGCATGAAAACTAGTTCACACAAAACTAGATTTTTCAAAATCATTCCTCCAATTTTTTTGATTTCGCCCACTGGAACCCTGATAAGTGGAGAGGTAGCTCACTGATTTTTTCCACTACTATTTCATCGAAGCCACTAATGGAGCTTGAAATTTTTAGGTATAATTTTTTCTCCGTTTTTGATGAAATCAATTCCATTGATGATAGTTTTGTGCTTCTTGTCTCACTTGGTGAAATCTCTCTACGATCTATTACCGGTTTGACGGGAATTTGAATTTTATTCTTCATTGAGCCGGAAAGTGGAATTTTTTTATTGTTATCATTCCTTTATATGAATGAGAGGTTTTAATATGATTTTTTAATGGCCTTCAAGAGATAAGAACTCAACAAAAACAATTTTTAATCCATGCACTAGTTTGCAAGATATGTTTGAATCTTTGTTTCACAGTAATGGAGGTTTCTGAAGAATTCCTTCACTCTTCTCTTTGATTATTCATTCCTCTAGATATTTTGATCAATATCTTATTTGAAACCTATGCATATTCATGGAGTGGAAGGTTTGGTTTCTATGGCAGAGCTGGTTCGATAAAATAATGGTGGATCGAGGTGTTCTCTCGCAACTTTCTTCTCGCAATGAGAAGCAAAGAAGAAGTAGCTAAGAGTTAGATAATTTTCAAGTTTTGGAGTTGGAGTTGGGAAAAAAAAAAATTCCTTACCTCCATCACCTTAAAGGGATGTGAGGGACATCAGCCCATGGAGAGAAAGAAGGTAACGTGGTAGTGATCCATGGCAGGGAGTGAGAGCTCCAAAATCAGCTTTAAAGGACTGAGGGGCTGGAAGCGGGTCACATGGGTGACCAAAAGTATCTCCTAGGGGGCTGGGAAATTTTTCAAGGTTTTATGTCCTTGAAATATGAGGGATGTGAGGGACATAAAATTCCACAATGATTCTCGAGATGACATGGCGAAGAACCAACCACAGGGAATTTGAGCTCCAAATTGCACCCGGGGTTGAACTAGCAATCATGATGGTCACATGGGGTTCTAGAGGTCACATGGGGGATGGGAACATTTTTCCAAGGTTGATTTCACTTGACCCTAAGGGATGTCAAGGACACAAAATCTTGCTAAAGCTCTTGAACTAACACGTGTCCTCCCAAAATTTGGCTAACCCCTGAAATCGATCAAGAGGACAACTTGTAATGATGATAACTTAAGCTCCTATGGATTGTTTCAGAAAAAATTATATGATCCTAACTATAAATGGCCTTTTGAATATAATGGTGTGGGTCTCATGTATTGATTCTTCCATTTGATCCCTAAAAATGTGGAATTTTGATTTGGTACTCTACCTATGCCTGAGAAAATGTACCTACTAGTAGACCTAATGCGCCAAAGTGTTGTGAAAAACTAGATTTCACCATCTTATAGGGATTGGAATTATATTTCTTAAGATGTTTTATTTTTCTCCTAACTCCATTTGGAGCTCCCTGAATCACCTTTTGAAGCCCAACGAATGTTCTGGCATGTGTAGTGACTAGGCTTGTGAACGCTGATTTTGGTGAAATTGTCCCAACTTCTTTGAGACCTTTCACAATCTTCCTAAATCACTTCTATGATAATCCAAGAGCTTTGAATCATCTCCATTTCTAATTTATCTCTTATTCTTCACTCCATGGGGTTTCTCCATCCCTAGGAAGGCTAGTGATAGCCCTTCCCATAACTTCCTAGGGCTTGTAACTTTTAATGAACTCCTAAAATCACATAAGGGGAATGAATGAACTTTCCTAAATCACCTAAGGGGATGAGATAACATTAATTAGGAGGTTAATTAGACTAGGTATAAACTCAGGGGGTGTCTTGGAATGATAGGACTTGAAAAAATTAACACAGGGGTATAGTTGTCATGCTCAAAAATTATTAATTTCCTTGTTGCACATTTGCATGAAAACAATGGGAAATTTTGGAGGACACGAAAGCCACTTTTCCTCACTTGTTTTAGTGGAAAATTTTCATTTCTCTTCAAAAAAATTGAATCATTTTGGCTTATAATTGATTCTAGGTTTGTTGTTTTGAGAAAATACCCTTATCGAGTATTATTATAGCCATCGATGTTGTTATACAATTGGAAACTGAATTTTTGGATTAAATTTTGTTTACTGTCAAGAAATCTTAAGGTTACATAAATTTTATTAGACCTATTTTCTTTATAAACTATTTGAATTCAAGGAAATCATCGAGATGATGATACTTTTAGAGGGGAAGAATGTAATGCCCCTACCATCCTTTCAACTATACTTTCTCATTGGAATGTGGATTATAATGTTGACATGTGATTTTTCTTGAGTTGTTTCTCTATTGAACTGATTAAATCATGTTGCTAGATTGAAGTTTATCTCAGTTGAGATTTTTGTAACTAATCATCCATTAAATTGTAAAGTACTCTTGAATTGTGATGTTTTATTTAATTGGTTCGAAATGAACATGATGTTTACAGTTGTGGAAAGTTTAATTTCTATTCTTGGGACCAATTGGTGAACTAGTAATTTGGAAAATTATTTTAAGTCAATGACGATCGATTTTCATTATTATTGGGAATTGATTAAGAGCATACCTTGGATCAGTTTCATTGATCCGAGGCATTCCCTTAATTCGATCTACAATTTGATTAACTCTAGAAATTACAGTTGTTCATTGTTTTTGGATTATCTATGTTGCACTAATTGATCCTAGTGACTTGTTCCAATTTTCCTATGATTCAGTCCCATAATTAGGGTTGGAAAGTGCCAAGAGATGGCTTAGGTGGTACTACCCCATTTGGAAACATCACTCTTCCAAAGAATAATTAGTCAGTGATAGTTATTAATCTTACACTGCTACTATTATTCTAATAATGTTAAAGGTTCTAATGACCTAACCTAAGACCTAAGGCATGTAGATTATTTTGGTTTCTTGGGAACCTAACCTAAATTGATCTATGCCTAATTTGATGTCACTAAGCTAACCTAAGCCCTAACCTATAATGGTGAAGGGGGGACTTAGATTATAAAGTTTAACTTGAATAATAATTTGAGTGGCATTAAGGATGGATGCATGTTTAATTGGGGTTGGTGTTTTCACCCTTGTATGTACTAGAGTTTGAATTCAATGTCATTAATGGCAGGCCACCAGCACACCTTAGCGGCAAGACAAAAATTAAAATGGAAAGTTACTAAAAGTAGTGTTAAATGTGATCATGGGGTTGGCTAAGGTAGGTGGAAACCCAAAGTGGAGATAGAGGAAGTCAGGTGGAGATTGATGATTTGGAAAAACATGCCAAAACTACCTAAGGAAAATATGTTAGATTCGACAAAGGAAGTATTGTTGTTTTGGTTTCCATTTGATCATTTTTATTTTCTCTCTCTCACTCTGTGAATAAATTTTTTGTTTTGATATGGTTATTGTTTTTGTTTATTGGAATCTCTACTCCTCTAGTTTGTGGAGAGACTGGTTGAGATGATTCTAAGTGGAAAAGAGGGAGAAAGTTTATTTGGAAAACTCACTATAACTATGGAAGCTATCGCGGAATTAGAAGAAGGATCCTTGGAGTCGGGAGAAGAACTCAGGAAGCTCTAAGCAGGTATGATAGGCTCTAATCCCTTGCAAAAATTATTATATCTAATTTATTTATTAAAAGAACTTTTCTTATTATAGAAAGCATTTTGGGGTTCTGGGTTTTTACTATTGCATGGTAAAATGGAACTTGTTTCTTGGTAAGTAGTTGTTGAACTAGGTTTTGATCATGCCATTGTATTTTGGCCTTATCATGGTGAAAAGTTTGTTTTCTTCACATGTCTGTTTTGGAATGTTTGTAAATAATTCCTTGACTGTAATGGAAGGATAAAATGTTGTTTTCCAGTTACATGTGTGGATACTCTTAAATCAGGGTTGTAATGTTGCTATCAACCTCTATATTATTATTTATGTGGCTATGGTATGGCATTTTCTTATCTTTTTGGGAAAATGACCTTGTGTTGTGGGTGGAACTTGAATTTGATTTCTCAGTCGGATAAGACTGTATCATTTCATGCTAAGGTTGTTTGGCTTGGTTGAGTTTTATTTTGGTTCGAATAATACTGTATCATTTTTTTCCAAATTTTTTTGGCTGGGTTGTGTTTTATTTTGGTTCGAATGATCGAACCTTCAATCTTGTAACTATGGATTCAGGGTAAATTATTTGAACACCCTTGTTTAGGATGATTGGTTGTTTGAACCAAGTCGGGTCTGGATTTTAGTTATCTCTTTCTTGATGTTTGTTTTGAGGAAGGTTGTCAATTTTGACAACCCAGGTCAAGTTGAGTGCAACTGTGATTTTGGGGTAATATTTTTCACCCACCATGACTTAACGTGTTCACCCTGGTGTTGAGTAAACCTTAGGACTATTATTCGACTTAACCAATCATTTTGAATTCCTTACACCATGGATGGGATATTTTGTTGCCTAGGTCATAAGGAGGTGGTCTCTGTTTGGTTTGGCCATAGCAGTGACTACTCGAACCATGGTAATACATGGCTACCAAGATTATTGTGATTCCTTTTATGAACTGTTTGGGTCTTAGGTAGAATTCCAGTTTGATAACAGTATGTTGAACTATTATATCTTCAAATATGTTTAAGTTTGTTCATTTTTCTCTTCTTACCTTAAATAATAAAGTTTGGAGTCTCGACATATGCCAGTTAGATGATTTATCATACTTTCCTTTGAGTGTTGATAAAGTTAACTCCTCTCGATACTTGATCATACAAAGATGATCATAAATATTGTTAATTGATTTGCTAGAATGTTGGTCGTGAGTCTTCTCTACCTTAGTTCAATCACTTGTTCTAAATCTAAATGATGTACTCGAACTGATATGATTCTTATCTGACTTGTATGGAATACTTGTATTTCTTGCACTATCTCCTTGATGATTTATATATATGTTGTATATATTCAATGCATCTCATGCACTCTAAATTTGTTAAAATCCAAGTTATTCTAGTTTGGTTGCTTGTTTAATAGGCTAAAATGAAATTGGTGTTTAAGAGCTTGTTGTTATTATTTATATAACCAGATGTATAGATCTTGTGCAAATTTTGTATGCAAATTCTTTATGTAATTGATTAGACTCAAAACAAATGTTTTAATCATGTAGTATGGGTTGCATGATTAAGGAATTTCTACTCATGCTTGCTATCTATTGTCAGGTATACTTGGCTTTGCATCATTAGTGTGATATTGCATAAGCGAATAATGTATAATTGCATGTTTATGGATTACTAGGAGTATTATTAAACTAATTTGTGAATAAGTCTTCTAGTTTATAGAAATTAGACTTGTTTTGGATTTTTATATGCTAACACTGTAGGATTGTGATCCACTTGAGTATGATGTTATGAATTGTTCAAACAGAAAAGATTTTTCTAAACCCTTGACTAATTTCTATTAATAAGAAGTGTTCCTTTTTGAAGTTGTTAGATAGAACATATGGTTCCAAGGATTTAGTTTCTATCATGCTCAATTCAAATGAACTGACAGATGCTAACGCTTTTGTAGATAAGTTTCATGAAAAATAAAAGGGAAAGAGGAAGACTTATGGAAAGTTGCATTTATTTTATTGCTTGAGGAAATGTAGTTTGATGAAATGATTATGTTTCATTTGTTAAACTATTCTTGGGAATAAGTGCCTAGGGCCTAAGGCCAATTTTGTAAACTATGGAAAGAACTTGATTATTTCTTGTCATCTTGAAATGTTGTATTAATTTAGAAATGATGATGGTTGTTTCTTGAATCATTTTGTCTTAACAGATTAGCTAAAGGCAATGATATCCTCAATTTAATAGTTCTTTTACTTGAAAAGTGAGTTTTTGGTAATCTTCTGATTTAAATTCTTCACTTCTTGGCATTAATTTATATCCTTGGGAAAGTTAAGGGTTAATGTCACTTACTTACATTTTTATTATGTCGCAAGGAATATTAAGGTTGATCTTTGGATACGCAATGGGAATAAATAGGGATCTTTACCTTGCAAGTGACTTGAATGAAATGACTATTGTTTGTTGTAAATATTTTTGTTGAATTTATTTGATTAAGACAAATAAAGAGTAAGTTATACTTAGCAAGTCATATGTTAAGGAATCTAAATCATGAATGACTAGTGTCTAATTATATCTTTATGAAACAACACAATCATGACTATTTTATGAGGAATGTTATGAACTCTAAAGGGATACATGATTGTAATAATGGTTTTCAAACCATAGGAATAATCACATGAGTACTTAATCTTATTAAGTACATATAGGAATCCACTTTGGGAAAGGGGTCTAAGTGATTATACTATAATGAATTATGTCCATCTAAATTGACGATGAGGTACATCGATGAAATGGAATTGTGTTAATGAAGGATAGAAATGATAATGGGGTTAGAAGTATAATGAACCTAACCTTAAGGCATTAAGAGCATGGTTCTTCTTGTTGTAATAATGAAGCTATAAGCATGATACACATTTGATTTGTACGCATGAAACAATTATACTATGAAAACTGGAATTAAGGGATTGTTCACTATTGGGTGATAGAATGAACCCTTCGAATAACTATGATTTGGACATGAAATGTCCTTCTACAATAAATGAGTTACACTTAAGGGATTAAGTTTAACTAAGTAATTTCGGTTTGAATAAGTTGAATGACTTAAAGGAAGTAAATGTAAGTCATGAGATTAATGCGGGTCGAATATATAAGATCCAATTAGGAGTTATTAAAATGAATTTAAATGCTTCCTTAAGGTATAATTGGATGAATGAGGTTATTTCCCTACAACATACTTACATGATATTCTAAAGGTATAAAAGTAAACTAATGAAGGTTTCTTACTTAAGAGAATAAGTAACGAGCAAGAACGAACCTGCAGATCCTTCTAGTTAACTTAATTAGAAACATAATGTTTCTTGATGGAACAATTGATAGGACCTGAGTTAGTCCTTAGGAACAACACCTAAAGGTTGAAAATAACTAGGTGGGATTAACAAGCTGAAAATCAAAGGGATTAATGAACTTGTTAAGGAAGGAGGTGGGTTCTTGCAAAGTATAACCACTACTACACAATACCCATCCAATGACGGTTTCATTGGGTGGTTACTGTGGAGTATTCATTATGGTGTAATAATCCATTCAAATCCACTAATTGAGACCATATTAGAATGAGATATCAATTCATTGTTAAACACTAGGTAGTGATGAGTCCATGGTTTACGATTGATGTCGGCTTGCATTGACTATGGGTGATGAAGTGTACTCAAAATGACAAGGGTCGATTCGAATACACTTGATGACCCTTAATCATCGTAAGTGGATCATCTAACCTATCCCATGGGTTATCTTTTCCTAGTGTCTAACATAGAAATGAGAAGGATTGATAGGAGTCAAAAAAATTATAATCAAGATAATAGTTTCAAGTGTGGTGAAAGACATATTCCTTCATGACAAGTATGTCGTCTTAGAATATAGGCATGGAAAACATGTCTAAAACTTTGGCCAAAGTATCACAAGCTACTAGCTACGTTGTTTTAAATTCACCAAACTAAGGTGAGGAGTATAGGGTGGGTCCTCGTAATGTAAGTACCTAGATAATCCCTTGGTAAGTTGCACTTGATGAGCCATCAATGAGAAATTAGAACCAAATTATATCGAGTATACTATTAAATGAAATATGAGAGATCAGTTGTACACTGAGTCATAACAACTACATAGGGTTACTATTGTATGATTTATTTTCAAGTTTAATGTGGTTCTAAATGCTGAATTTAGGACAATGAACATTAGTGTAAAAAAAGTCCCTTTCTTTTGTAATCATGAAATAGGGATGTTACACATATGTAAAGTTATATATTGGGGAAACTTCTCTATTATATGGTTTGATAACTATTTTTCTCTCACCGTGCAAGAAAGAAGGTATTTCTTATATGTTCTTTCTATGTTCCTATACTCCCTACTTTAAACTTTAAAAGCATTGTAATCCTTAAAAACCAAGAAATAGATTTGTATCTTTAAGGAATAAATCAATTGAACTTTATGTCTTTTAGTTTTTAATCTTGTTATTTCCTACATGGTTATGTTCATCCTAATGGATGTGGACTAAAAATGGCTAATTTTAGTGAAATTTGCAAGTGCTTATTAATTACATTACCTCTTCCTCTCTATATTTGTATATCCCCTTCACCTCTCTCCAAGAAAATTCCTCCCTTGTATCCTATACAAGAAAATTTCCACATGTTTAGTGGAGTATTCCTATGTGATTCCCCGCCTAACAACCACCAAGAATTTTACATTTCCTACATTAAATAAATAGAGCCTCCCATTCCCATTAGGAAGGACATTATCCCCAAAGCATTGATGAAAAATCACTAATTTTCCCTTGCGACAAATTATTTCTCCAACACATCCCTTAGTTTTGGTTTGTATAACAAATACAATGGAAAAGAAAAGAAAAGAAGAGAAAGAAAAGAAGAAATTATAAGAAAGCCGCAACACTAACAAACTCTTCTTCTTCTTCTAGCGATGGAGAGTTCTACGATGGAGAGATCTAGCGATGGAGAGTTCTACGGGGACACGGTTTCCGCAGTTTCCGCAGTCTTGGCTGCAGAATGTCTGCGAACCACGGTTAAAAATGCTGAGGAAAGGCTGAGCTATAGCCAATGCAGGGCGTTTGTAGACACGGGTAAGAACGTCGCAAAAGCGGGAAGTACAGCCAGTGCGGTCTCTGCAGTTCTGGCCGCGGAAAGTCTGCGCAATATGACAAATCTTACTGAGGAAAAGCAGATCTCAGACTGCAATCGGACGGCTAGCAGAGAAAATGAGGAAATACTGAGATCCACACCTTTGGCTTGGAATAAGCTTTTTCAAAGCCCTAACCTCAAGGTGGGTCCGAAAAGCACCGAATGCTTTACATGGGAAATGGACAAAGAGGGTGCCACCTGTCTTAGGGTCCCAGATGGTTTTGTTGATAGAGCTTTAAACAAAACAAACCTCTCCCTTGTTGGTAAGTTTCTTGGCTCCAGACCTAATATTGATTTCATTAGAAAATGGGCTATGAGAAAATGGAAACCCAAGGGAGCCCTAAGCATTACCATTATGCCAAAAGGTTTTTTCTTGGCTAAATTTAACCAACAAGAGGATTTAGATTCGGTGTTACTTGAGGCCCCCGTGGCTGGGAAATATGGGTCTTTTTTTGAAAAAATGGTATCCGGGTTTTGATCCAAATACAGAAAATATAAACACCATTCCAATCAAAGTGTAGGCCGCCAGATCGCCATCGCATCTATGGGATGATGAAATATCATAAATATTGCAAAATCCCTAGGCACACCTATTGGATTAGATGGACCCACAAGAAATAGATCCAGGCTTGCTTTTGCTCGGTTCTGCATTGTCTCAGCTATTGATCAGGAGTTTCCAGAGCACATAATATTGAAAACTAGATTTGGATCCTGGACTCAAAGAATTGAAGTTGAGACCTTAAGATGTAAGCGGTGCCAAAGCATTGGTCACTCTGATGAAAACTGCAACAAGAAGAAGACCCCTCTTTTGGTTTCTGATCAGCCTGGGATTGACTCAGATCTAAACAATGTTAACAGGGATCCAAGCAAGGAAAGGAAAACTGAAGATAAAGGTCCCAGCCAGAGGAATGTGCAATTAAATAGCAGGGGGAAAAAAAAGAAAAAAGGGGGTTTTAGAACTCATATTAAGAAACATCTTGTCTGGCGTCCCAAAGATGCTACAAAAGCTTTGCCTGAAACCCCCAACAAAGAAGTAGTGGACAAAACTGTGAAGGCATCTCCGGGCAAACCTTCTGAAACTTCTGTGAAGGATGACCTTGTTAAGGTTTCCTTGGAAGTGAACGAACAAGAAGGTTTAATCCCTTCTGGTTCAGAAGAGAAAGAAATCCTGTCATTCATTAGAGAGGAAGCTTGTAACAAGGAGAATATGGATGTGAGTGAACCCCTGGAGATCCTCTCTACTGGAGAGACAGGAATTGCGGATCCGCTGCCATACCTCAGCATTTCAACAGCGACTGCGCAGGACTGCTGCAGCATCAAAACTGCTTCTGATCATACTCCTGACAGTATCCTTAAGGAACAAAAGGAAGGGGGGATCACGCCTACCATGGAAAAGAAGACCTATTTAATCCCTTCTGGTTCAGAAGAGAAAGAAATCCTGCCATTCGTTAGAGAGGAAGCTTGTATCAAGGAAGATATGAGGGTGTTTGAGCCCCTGGAGTCTCTCCCTACTGGAGAGAAAGGAAATGCGGATCCGCTGCCATACCTCAGCATTTCAACAGTGACTGAGCAGGTCTGTTGCAATCACACTCCTGTCAGTATTCATAAAGAACAAGAGGAAGGGGAGATTACGACTACCAAGGAAAAGGAAGATCCAGACTCTGGGTTCACTTTGGTCATCTCAAAAAAGAAAAAAAAAAGAATGGAAGGTTTTGAAAGGATCCCAGAATCACTTTATAGTGAAAAGAAAAAAGAAATTGACAATTGGGAAACCTCTACCTCCAGAAAAACCAGATCTTCAGTTAGACGAATAGCTGATTTTGGAGGAAGCTCGAAAAGAGGAAGACCCTCTAAAAAGACTCTCAGAGCTAAGAAAACAGAGAGGGATATTGCAGATGGTGTTCAATGGCCGCAAACCGAACCAAAGCAAGCAATTCCAACTACCAACCATTCCATACGAAGATCATATATTGGAATATTAGAGGCCTTAACTGGTTACTCTAAGCAAAGAAACATCAAGGAGTTACGGACTCCAAAGAACCCCAAAGATTTTGATTCTTCAAGAAACTAAGATGAAAGCAATGACCATGGATAATATTAAAAAAAAAAATTGGGACAGCTCTGAAATGGCCGCTGTTGATTCTCAGGGTGCTTCCGGAGGGCTGGCTACTTTGGGATAAAAGGCACTGTACTGGTATGATTCTTAGTGATAATATTAATCATCTTGCAATTAAATTTGTCACTATTGAAAATAAGTGTGAATGGATCTTGTCTAATATTTATGCCCCTAACTCTGCTAGTGGTAGAAGAAAACTATGGGCTGATCTTAAAATCTTTAGAAACCAGCACAGTTCTGTTAACTGGCTTATCATGGGAGACTTCAACTCCCCTCTAAACCCAGGCGAAAAGTTTGGGGGAACCCCCACCTTCTCTAATGGAATGGAGGATTTTGCTGATTTTATCACTGATCAAAACCTCATTGATGTGGATCTGCATGGTAACAAGTATACTTGGAATAATAGAAGGTTGGGAAAGGAGCTCATTCAGGTGAGACTGGACAGGGCACTAATATCAGCAAACTGGATTCTTAGCCAAGACTTTTACCTCTCTTCCCTGCCCAGAATTGGATCGGATCATAATCCGATTGCTTTAAGCTTTCTAAATTGGACCAAACCTGCAAGAAGCTCATTCAAATTTGAAAAAATGTGGATGGAGCACGTTGATATCTATGATAGAATAAAGGAATGGTGGGATTGGAATGGGGAAGGCACTGCCCAGTACAGATTGGTCCAAAAACTCAAAAATGTCAAAAAACAAGTCAAACTTTGGAACAAAAATGTTTTTGGAAACATCTTCGGAAAAAAGAAAGAGTTAAAACAGAAGCTTCAGGATCTTGAGTTAAAGATGGATACTATGGGGAGATCAGTTGAAGATGAAGTAAATGAAAAGAAAATTCTTTCTGAGTTGCACACGATCTGCAGTAGAGAAGAATCCTTTTGGCGCCTTAAATCTAGGGCTATCTGGCTTAAAGAGGGGGACAGGAACACCAAGTTCTTTCACATGACCACTCTAAAGCACAGAGCCAGTAATAGGATCCTAGAGGTTTCTAAAAGCAACGGAAGTATCACTAAAGATCCAAACAGCATTAAGAAACAAGCACTTGAATTCTACAAAAATCTTCTTAGAGAGAGTAATGTCAGCAATCCGGAAGCTATTTCCTTCATGCTAGAAGCCATCCCTCAGAATGATATTGAGGACCAGAAATTCAGAGATATCACTAAAGCGGTCACGCTTGATGAGCTAAAAAAGGCTGTTTTTTCTCTTGAGGGGGATAAGGCTCCTGGACCGGATGGATTCTCCATTAATTTTTTTCAGAAATTCTGGGAAATATGCTCGGAGGATCTACTCAAAGCGGTTAATGAATTTTATAGATCGGGAAATCTTCTAAAAGAACTCAATAACACACACATTGTGCTGGCACCTAAGAAAATGGATGCAAAAGATTTCAAGGATTTCAGACCTATCAGTCTTGTTAATGCTATTTTTCGAATCTTTACCAAAATTATTGCTTCTAGGCTGCAGCTCATAATGAAGGATCTCATCTCAAGGCAGCAGAGTGGATTCATTAAAGGCAGGATAATACAAGACGGTGTGATTATGGTGCACGAAACTATGCATTCTATGGAAAATAACAAAAAGGCAAACATGATCCTTAAGCTTGATATGAATAAAGCTTTTGACAAAGTTTCTTGGGTCTTCCTTGACAGGATTTTATCTAAATTTGGGTTCACAGAAAAGTTTAGAAAAATTGTTAAGTCTTGTATATCTACAGCCAGGTTCTCTGTGGTTGTTAATGGAGAGCCTGTGGGATTCTTCACCAGCAGCAGAGGTCTAAGGCAGGGAGACCCCATCTCCCCCCTTCTCTTCATCCTTCTGGCTGACAGCCTTAGTAGAACAATTAACAGAGCGGTGGAAGTCGGCCTTTTAAATGGTTCTAAACCCACTTCTCTCACCTAAGCTGCTCTCATCAACAAATTTCATGCAGACGACACCATCCTTCTTCTTCTGGCCTCAGTTGTAGAAGCTAAAGCTATCAAGGCTCTTCTGCAGCTATATGAATCTGCTTCCGGGCAAGAGATCAATTACGACAAAAGCATCCTTTTTTTCTTTAACACCCCTGGGGAAAGACAGCTCAAGATTGCTAAAATTCTGGGCTGTAAAATTGGTACTCTTCCAGCAACATACTTAGGCCTCCCTCTTGGCACGAAGAAAGTCTCTCACACGGTGTGGGATGATTTATTGACGAGATTTCAGAAAAAAATGGCCGGTTGGAAAGGGACCACTCTCTCTAGTGCTGGTAAGTGCCTTCTAATTAAAAGCACACTCCAAAGTTTGCCCATATATATCATGTCACTATTCAAAATTCCTTCCTCCTTCAGAGAGAAAGTGGAAAGGATTCAAAAAAATTTATGGCAAGGCATGGAAGAAAAGTTCAGATTTCACCTTGTGGCCTGGGATAAAGTCTGCACCCCAAAATCTAGGGGAGGGCTGGGAATAAAAGATATTGAGAAAATGAACGAGGCACTCATTGCTAAGATGGGCTGGAGATTGCTTTCGGAGAAACAACCCTGGATTGATGTTATTAAAACAAAATACTTGAATCAGCAAACTGTTTACTCCTATCTGCATGATGAGCAACTCCCCAATGGTTCCATTTTTTGGAATAATCTGGTTAAGAGTAGAAACTTCATTAAGAAGGGAAGCAAATGGAAAGTTGGGGATGGCAGCGACATAAACTTCTGGGAGGATAACTGGTCCAATGATAATCTCTTGGAGAGATTTGGGAGTGCTAAGGACAGCCTTATAAGAAAGTATGGAACTAAAGTCAAGGACTACATTGATGGAAATGGCACCAACAAGAAGTGGAAAAGACTTACTATGGAGAGTATTGAACTGAAACAAATTATCTCCTCCCTCCAAGACCTTTTAGATCTCTTCCCTTTGTGTCAGTTGGATTCCAAGGATGAGCTGATCTGGAGCAATTCACACGATGGTAAATACTCAGTCAAATCTGGTTATACCAGTTTTTCCACAAGAACTAATCGATTTTAATCGAACTCGATCCGATGCCTCGAGTTAACCCCAAAATAAAAATTTTCTTTGGCTGGCCATCAGAGGCAAAATTCTCACCACTGACAATTTGATGAAAAGAGGATTTATCATTCCCAATTGGTGCCACCTTTGCAGGAATAACTATGAAGACATTAGCCATCTGTTCATACATTGTGATTATGCCTTTAGAACTTGGAACTTTGTCCTTTCCAAATTTGAAGCTCTCTGGGTGATGCCGGAGGATCTTATTCAGCTATGGAATCAATGGAACCCACCATTCAGACATTGTGCTATCAAAAGAATCTGGAAATTAGCCATCCCGCATTTAATTTGGAGGATCTGGAAGGATAGAAATAATATCGTTTTTAGAAATAAGAAGCAGAATTTTAAATTCACTACTGGCAAGATCTCCCAAGGCATCAAAGAGGACATGGCCAGATTTAAACCTCCCAAGAACAATTGTTACCCTGAAAATGAAAAGCACATCTTATCAAATTGGCAGATCGGATATTGGAGCAACCCCGGGAATAGTGTGGATAGATCTTTGGTTAAATGGCATCCCCCTGAATCCAATTGGTTCAAGCTGAACTTTGATGGAGCCTCTAAGGGGAACCCTGGAACAGCAGCTGGAGGAGGAGCAATACGGGACCATAAAGGTAATTTGATTGCTGCATATGCTGGAAAAATGGGAATCCAAACCAATCATTTTGCAGAAGCTTTATCTGCTCTATGGGGATTGAGAGTTGCACGGGCCCAAAATATCCAGAACCTCATTGTTGAAGGGGACTCCCTTAATATTATTAAACTGCTTAATCAGTCCTCTTCTCCTAGCTGGAATATCAAAGATTTTATCTCTGAATCCATAAGCATCAGTCATACCTTCAACAGCATCAGAATCATACATTCTTACAGGGAGGGAAACAAGCTGGCCGATGCATTGGCCAATTATGGCATTAATATAAATTTCACTATTTGGGATAATGATAGTATCCCTAATCAGCTTCACAACAGCATACATGCGGACCTTCACACGCAAACAATCTCTAGAGACATGCCTTAATCTTTGGAGGAAATCCATAAATTCTTCCACATGTGCTGTTTTAATTTATTTGGCGTGGCAAATGATATCTACTTCAAATGATAGCAAGATTTTGTTTAGGAACTTCAAGTGGAGTTGTCTAAATTTAAAAACAGCGCACGCGGGAGGTACAATAGCTGTTGATATTCGGATGCCAAGCTCCGCGAAAACCGAAGATAACTACAAGGTGAAAGCTGACAGGGAAAGGGTTTTCACGCGCGACTCCACGCAGGCTCAGATCGGCAATCATACAGCCGTTCGTGGGAGGACCAACGGCTACAGTTCCCATTTTTATGCGACCCGCAACAGTGAGAAACGAACCACTCTCAACGCCCAAAGGTATTCTGAAAATTGTTGTAACCAGCACATCATTGTGAAGATGGGAGGGCCTCCCTGCCAGATTGAGCCGTGCGCGGACCCTGACTGGAAAGAAAACACTGAGCTCTGGAACATTCTTAGCATCGGCGGATTCACCAACTTTGTGGAAAGAGTGCAAGGACATGATCAAAGCATCTCTCGTTTGCTTTGCCAAGGAGTGGAATGAGAGGACGGTGACTATGGAGGGCGAAAATTCTTATTAATGAGGAACTCATAGGCCGAAGTGATCCCGGCCTCACTGAAGGATACCGCTTCTTCAACAAGAGGGTTATCAAAGAGGTTGAAGAGAGAAGATTTGTGGAGGAGGAGGAGAAGCTCATATTCAACACCGCGGGTCTGCTTGTTAACTCAATTCCACCCCCGTATGACGAAGTCACCCGCATGATGATTCGCTTCATATCCTTAGAAGGCGGGTTTGTATCGTCCCGCCAAGCACCTTGTCTTTTTGAATCACTTTCGTAGGAGTAGGTTGGTTTGCTTCCTCACTATCTCGTTAAATTCTCTCAACGCTCCATTATGGAGTTCCGTATATACCCAAGTGGTTCCCTTACACCAAGGGCTTATTTTGCTTATTCACAAGCACCGCCTTATTAAATTCCCTGCCTCCCTTCCTCTCCTGGCCCGGCTTTGGTTGGGTTCCGCCGCTGCCCCTGCTCCCCTGCTTCGCCCTCTCGCTCGCCCCGCCTTCGGTGCTTTGCTACACCCATGCCGGCTGCTCATGCTTCTCCTTCTTTTCCTCCTGTTGCCCTCGCCACCCACCCCGTCTCTACCTCTAAACGTGTCACCAGGGGCTTCTGGAGACTCAACCTTGAGTCTATCGCCGAGGGGTTGAACCTTTGAGGACGTTGCTCGTGATCTCGCCGAACATTAGTAGTGCCAGTCCCAGCGCACCAACGGACAACCCTTCTAGGAGATTGAGGCCTTAGAGGCTGAGCTCAATTTGTCAAGGATGAGGTTAAAAACCTTCCTAAGCAAAAAGGCAAACAAAGCATTGAGGGGAAGGGAGCATTGCACAGCTAGCCATTGATGACATATATAAAAATCGACTCCTTAGACTCCCGCCTAGGGAAGATGAAGACTAGGCATGAGTATAATATTGCAGCCTTCTGTGGCCATCGAGGAGTTCATCGAAGGTCATGCAAGAAGTGTTTCACAGCTTAGCGGTGTCCCGGCTACACTTTGGGGCAATGAGAAAGAGAGCAAAAGAACCAGAGAGGAGCTCGATAAGACGGATGCTGCTCATATGACCACGCTGGGCATGTATCATGCTTGGAAAAGAGTAAAGATGAGTATTGATCAAGCGGCCAAGAAGTAGTCCCGACTACTTTTGCTGGTCCTTATTGTTTTTTACTGCTTCTTGGCTGTAGGCTTGCTGTTTTTTTGCCGTTGTTTTGCTGTTAAGTCTCGTTTGTGTAGCTGTTCTGGGCTTCGTTGTTCTTTGCTGTAGCTTTTGTGCTTTGCTATAGCTTCTCTGCTCCTCTCTCTATTCCGGCTTTTAGGCCTTCTTTTTGTACACAAGGGTATAGTCCCTTTCAAAAACTATTTACCAATATTAAAAAAACATATTATTTATACTTTTTTACTAACAAGCATTTTTCCCATTTTATGTCCTTTTGAGACTAATTTTTACTAACATCTGATATTGTTTGAGTACTAATTCTCTAGATTACTTAAAATTTCTTCCTTTTGTACTTGTTTATCTTCTTCATGATTTTTATTGCAACTTTTTCATGTTACATATCATTGTCTTTGTGATCATGATTTATACCATGCTTTCCCTTTGTAATAACATGATAATAATAGTGACCACCATGATAGAATTAAATGTGATCTAACACAAATCATCATCCTGGACTTATCTAACATACATAAACATCATTTATTTCAGCCACATCCTCTCTGCTATATCTCACATACCTAAAATATGGGGATTTATTCTGGGTATATTATACATATACAAATGAATTATATAAAGTACATGACTCGATACAAATTTATACAACACATATGTCCTTATAAATAACATGTACATAATAGAGACATAATTCATATTGGTATAGAACCGTCCATGAGGGTGAAACCATAGTACACTATGGCCCTTACTAGGTGTTTCCATCCTAGGTGAAAATCCATTGACATTAAGAATTCTCATAATATTAAAGGAATTTATTATTTTTAGTATAGAATTAGATACAATGAAACAATTAAAAGTAGAATATGAGGGGATTTAATATTTATTTTGTTCTTCATTACATCACTTAAATACAACATCCGGAGGAATGAACCTTTTTCTCCTTTGCATTATTCAAATTTTTCATAATCAAACTTAGTTATTAAAACACACAAGAGGGGCATGTGATAGTCATTCCATTTCAATTTTATGCCATTATAAAATTATACATAGATCTATCTACTATGGTGTGGTTTGTGGGGTTGGGAGATATCAAAGTAGAAAAAAACTTCATAGAATTTTCTTCCTTCATTTCTCTCACTTTCTCTTTTTTTTGGGAGATATCAGAGTGGCTAGATACTCTATACAATAATATTCATATGTTATTGGGTTCTTTGGGAAAATTTCTGTGGTACCTTTATTTGTTTTGGGCCATGCACATTTAACTCCTCTCCTACTTTGTTTTCTCATTTGAAAATATTAGGGACTGATCAAACCTAATCCTTTAGTAGCTCAATGAAAAAAAAATTATAAGCACAATAAAAATAGGATCTCCTAATCTATTGGAATACATTACATTTACATATATGATATCACTAAGCCAACATTGCATGTATCATAATGGATGGCCCTATCCATCTATGTGTCTCGACCATCGGGAGGGCCCCTATGGCTAATATATATCCCATATATATAGGGGTGGACATGACCATATCCAATATATTCATATATATATATATATATATATATATATATAGAGAGAGAGAGAGAGAGAGAGAGAGGAGGGTTCCATCCATTTTATCTATATCTATGGTCTATGGGGTGAGACTCTAACTAACATTTTTCCCTCTATAACTATTCCAAACATGTGTATTCCTTCCATACTTTATCTATCATATTCACTATGTAAAAATTCAATTTTCACAAGTTACTAATACTTTTTACTTTTGAGTTACAATTTAGTTTCTTGTATGGGCATTGACTACACTTTATGTTATAAGTTTTTCCATGGAGAATTACAATATCAACAAAAGAACAAAAATCAGGAAAATAAAAAGTGTGTGTACATTTAGGTATGTTTTTTCCTTAAGTGTGCAATTTTCAATTCCAAACTAAAAGGGGGAAATATAGACTCTCAAATCTTGTATATTATCCTTTGGAAATGAAAAGTTTGGATTTTTTCCTATGTTATAACTTACACTCATATTTTATTCTTGAATGGCATATTATTCTCTCTCCTACCTAAAGTTACTGATAATATATACATGTGATTCTATCATTCACTCACGCAATATTAATTATCCAGTACTACTCTATCCCTAGGGATATTTTCTTTGAATTTGGCTCAATCAACACTAAATCCTTGTATGGGACCGTAAATTACATAACTAGGTAATATGATGGTATGGAAAAACCTATATAGTCCCATAACCTCTCTTAAATTTTATATGTTATTAATGCAAATAACTTATATGCATCATTTCATCTTCCTTGGGTCATAATTAATGCAATGCATATTCTATAAAAGCTTATATAAGCAAGTAGAATGTACTTCATAACTCACATGGTATTCTCAAGAAATCCCATTTGAAAAATCAACACTAAAGCACACAAGGATCTCTTAAATATTCCTAAAGAAGAGGCACACCCTTTAGAATAGATAATAAATAGGTTTGAAGCACTCTAATGAGGTTCAAGAATCTAGCCTCTATTACAAATAATTCAAAGATTTTAGAGCTATGTCTTAACAAGAGAAATTAACTCCAAGCTTTACCAAAGGGGTAAAGGGAAAAATAATTAGTTTTAGAATCTAAATAATATCCCGCCAAATTATTACCCATTGGGTACATCTCCATTATATCTATAACTATACTTATTCTTCATTTTATTGAGATACGTGAGGGGAACTAAGGAATTGATTGTATACACTACTTATAACAACAATAGGAGAACTACGTGAGGATTTATATTATATAAGGGGATGAATTGCGGCTTCCTTGATTTGTTCAAAAGGGTTGATTTATAGGACTAGTCTAGCCTCAATCCCACACAAATTTCTTTTTTTAATCAAAACATTGTATCAAGTTTTATGTAGGTATACGGGGTTTTATTTTTGTTAGAAGTCATTACAAGTGATGTCAAAGGTGTGTGAATCCTAGTGACTCTAAGTTATAACCATTTCCTATACAAAGGATAGATAACAAAAATTATAGAGCTCCATTATTCTCTAGTTTTAAAACCATAAAAAGTAGGACCGTGACTATATTATGCCCTAGTCCGACTTTTATGGTTTCATACAAATGTAGTTTTCAATTGCAATATTAGAAAAGAATCATCTCTTGGTTTAGATAGCTCCTTTCTTCAAATCTGCACACCTCGATCACTTTTGTACCTATTTTTAAATCTAAATATGCATCTCTTCTTGTATTTTACACTATTACTACATCATTCTATCATCATTTTCTATATTAATAGATGTATTCTAAATTCTATGGTTAATGTTGGAAACTAGGACACCGAGTGGGGACGAATCAATGTCTATTCAAACTTTGACAAACAATTTAGTTCACTTAATTTGTTATAATGAAACCAAACAATCATTCATAAGTAGTCAATCATAAGAGAGCACACAAAGAGGAATGATTTAATGTGGAAACCCTAAAAGGAGAAAAAACACCGAAATTAGAGTACTAACTTAGACAAGAATGTCCTGTAAAGATTACAATGATCTCAAGTTGAGACACTATTCAACATGCAGATGGAACTCCAAATTCAACTAAACACCTACTTAGTATTTAGCATGATTCTAATTTCATGAAAGATTCAAATCCCGAATTTAGTCCAATGCCTACTGACCTTCTGTAAGCTTCAAGATACAAGAAAGCTACAACTCCCCATTTGCTAAGATGTAACTTAGATTTTTGCAAGATTTTGATCACCCTGATTTTGATGTCTTCTACAACTGATAGTGACCAATAGATTAACTCACTCTTCTTCTTATTTCATCTCTTAATTCCCCTCTCTTTTGATCATCTTATCAATATCACTCTCTTTCATACAAGGATGCCTTCACACTCTCATTATATTTGTGATACTTTCTAAAAACACCCTTTCAACATCTCACATTGTCATAGGTACTTAATGCTATAACTAAATCAGTCAATAAGACATAACCAATGATTTGACATGTCCATAAGCTCCTTCACAATTATAGTGATAATTCCTTCATTCTTATTCTTTGATTCTCTTCAACCATACTAGCACTCACTTATGAACGCAAGAAACCTCTTCATCAATTAAATCATCAATCTTCTCTTTTCGCTCACCTAGCTAATATCGTGACTTCAAAAATGTTTTTGCACTCTAAATTATGCTCAAGTGATCCATGAAGATGGTCTACTATAACTCATATTCCTCTTTGAAATGATTTCATTTCACATGTTTTACTGAAGATAACCTATCACATACATGCACTCTACATGCATCAAAACTCTCTTCCCGGCTTCAACAACATTTACAAGCATAAAGATTAGCTTTTATAACTACATAGACACCTAAGTATGCCTTTTAAACTTCATCGTCAAAGGATTGTTCACTTTTATCACATTCTTTTTCATATAAAAGAGATAAAAGGTTTCAACTATAACTACCTTGAATTGTCATAAGAATCTCTAAAAATATTCATTTATGTCTCTTGAAAATGTAGACCCTTAAATATGCTTCTTAAAACCAAAACGGCATGTGGAGATCTCCATATCTTTTATAACTTGTAGACACCCTAATTTCACATATATCCAAAATAAATTAATTCCCCTTCCTTATTTCCCATAAAAATACACTTCAAATTAATCAAATATAATTTAATTAATTATCCATTTCAAAATCCAAAAATAACCCAATCCTCACCACATGTCATTATTCTCCATGTTTTTCTACTATTGAATGAAAAATTCATAATCAAATCCTCACCCACTCCTCTTGGTCCCCACTCACCTAAAATCCTCCACTTATGAGTTAAAAATCCAAAATAAAGTCCTCACCCATTCTTCGTGGTCCCCACTCACCTAATAATTCCCACATTTTCAAAACCATGATTACTTAAATTACTCTAAATTAATCACTCCACCAGGCTATGAATACATCCTTACCCCTCCCCTCTAACACACGAAGAATAAGATTAAATGCCGATCTTTCTGCCATACATTAGCCACTATAATCAAAGTATGTCTAAGTTCTTGCATCCTTTGAGCAAAGAACATCCTTCTGCCTCATCCTAATGCCCAAATAGCCTCATCCTGAAGCACCCCAAATCCATAATCCTTTTACCCATTTGGTGCAAAGTAAGTGGATCGTTGTTGCAGGAAGGCCTTTCTCTCTTGAAGAAAAGCACCTACATATCATGCAATCGGGGCTCAATCCAAGTTTCCTAGCCCATTCTGAGGTTTGCTACGGAACACGAAGGAGGAGGTATGATTGTTAGTATTTTACTTCCTTGTTAGTAGTGCATTTTTCCTAGCTTACATTCTAGCACGCCCGATTACTTTTGATCTGTTACCATTGATTTCCCAATTAGTGGTTTTATTCATCCTTTGTTTATTATTTTTTCATTATTATCTCCTTTTCCGTGCCTTATGGCCTTCTTTTTTGGTTAACCTTCACGCTGTGGGTAGTGTTTTTGTTGTGCGGTGTGTTGTGGTGCATCTGCAAGTTATAGCAACAATGAAACTATGACGCTCGTCATGTCCTTGATCTCCTCGGTGCTCGGTGTTTAGATGATAGAACATTCATCCCCTACTCTAGCTACTCGTGGGTCACCGTGGACAACAAATTTTGGTATGGGAAACCAATCCGAAAAATTACTTTCTTTATCTCTTTATTTCTTTTTACTACAATAATTGTTTTGTAAGAGCTCGATCTTCTTTACTTTTCAATTCTTAAATCTTCATTTTAAATCACTATATATTTTGATTTCCTAACATTGATACTTTTCGATCTTCATTTACATAACCCAAAAACAATAAATATTTGTTTACTTCTTTCCCTCTTAATTTCCAACTATATACAGATCTTCATTTTACAAGTCTAATCATTTATATTTATTTCTTTTAATATCATTTTTTAGGGTAAATATAATTCATGTTTTTGAAAAATCCAAACAAATATATATATAGATCTTGATTTTTTACCATTTTATTGTTATTTTCTTTCAAATTTTGGCTCTTGCATATATAACTCTTAGTTTATATATAGGTTTATTTATCTAGATAAATAACAACTAAAATAAACTATCTATCCTAAACTAACACCATCCTATCCCCCACGTCTACCCCTCACCTATGCACTATTCCCTCATTCCTACCCACCTCGGTCTTACACATACCACTCATCCCGTCTACTCCTCACTTCATCCAACTCCTCGGCCACACTATACTAATCCCAACCACACTATCTTCCACATCGACTCCTCTCCCACTCTCCATGTCAATCCAACTCACCACCCATCATCCCCACTTCCTAACCTTCATGTCGACCCCTTATCCTAACTCCCCTTCCACCCATCTCATTTCCTTCCTTACACATCGGCTCTTCTCCCATTCTCCATATCCCACTAATCACATCTCCCACTCTTTGTTCGCATCCCCGCTCCCAACCACTCGGTCATCCCATAGGGTCCCGCCTCCTTCCAAATGACTTCTCCGCATCTACCACTTGACTCGACCCCCTTCCCACCATCGAGTTGAATCCTCTGTCCCTAGCTCCCCATCCAATCCTCCCCGATCACCCTTCTCCTTACATCCACACCAAATCCATCCCCACCTCTTGACTACTCCTCCATCCTCAACACATCCACAAATCCTCCATCCCCACTCCCTCGACACCGACTCCCCCATCAAACCCATCCCCATTCTCCCCACATGGACTTTCTCCACTTTTCCCAAAGACACTTCAGTAACCCGTACTCCCCCACAACACCCACTAAATTTCTCATCTTGATCCCTTGTCCATCCTCCTTGTCACTCGGCCACGACACCTCCCTCCCCTTTACCGTGTTGAGTTCATCAAAACACACCATCTTGACCATCATTTTGTTTTGCTTGTAAAATTAATGGGAAATGAATATTTCACATTGCCAAACCTCTTCTGTTTCCTTGTATAATCCATCTAATATGTGATCCATTCCATGTGCAATGGGTATTTGTGCACTATTTCTTGGCGACAGGTGTATAACCGACCCCAACTCGTGGTCTTTTTCACTTGCATAATCACTTTAACCATTACCTTTAGCACACAGATATCTCGTCCAAGCTCCACACCCATGCCCTTCAGTCCATTAAATCCATTAAGTCTCCATCCTTTTTCTAATTTTCATTCAAATTGCATCTGTATTCCTCCCAGTCCACATTTTCATCATATACGTCAACATTTTCATTTTAACAGTTGTACAAGAGATTATTCACACCAACGGCATTTGACATTCCAACTTGAAATAATATGGAATTTGACATTCGTGATTACCCTGCATAATCTCTAGCATTCATTATTACAATCATGATTAACTCTTGTAACATTTATAATCCCTTTTATTATAGAGTATATTTATTATATGGACTCATGCTTCGGTCACCACCCACACTCTATATATTCAATTATCACATTTAATTAGACCTTCCTCCATAGTGTCCACACTTCAGGTTATCGTCCGCTACTATAAGTTCCAATTTCTTTTCTTGAATTCTAATCATCCTTCAAGTCCTCTATTCACATCACCATCACAACCAACATATCTACCTTAAGATTTTCCTTTCAATTCATCTTAGCCTTCCTCAAAGTCCACATTTTTGTCATCACAATCTTCATTTCCAAATCACCTTTTGGATTGTCCTCTTCCTTAGTCAACACACTATGGGCCCACTTCCATCACCTTAGTCATTCCTTTTTTTTTTGAGATTCGAGCTTTCTTATTTTTATGGCTTCATTTTTTTTTACTAGGCTTTTAATAACAATCATTTTTAATTAATTATTTTGTCGTTAAATGTTTTCATTGCTTTTGGTGCCTTTGTGTGACATAGTTACTCATTGTCACAATTACTTTTTCGACATTGATTTTCTGACTTCTTGTATGGTTATTCACAATCATAAATAAACATTGTTTATCACTTTTTCATGATCCATCTTACGACTTATAGTACAATATTTATAAAATTTCACGCTTCTTTTTTTTCGAGTTCATTCTTATCGTGCTTTGTACTCATCTCCACATTTTATTTTATCAGCTTAATTTTGTGATTTTTTTAATACTTCATGATTTTAATTAATTATTTTTAGTAATCATCCTACTGACATTGTTTGCAGGTGTAAACTACTAATTATTTTCTTACAGGACCTTTTTTGACAATACAATACCTTATCGCACCTATCTAGCCAAAATTATTAAAATCACATTCTTAATCATCTTTTCGAACCAAGAGACCCCCTGCTCTATTAAACAAAAACAAATTGCCTTACATTCCAATTTTCCATGACAACACTTTTGGTAACGTTTTTAAAGCTCTTCTTTCATTGTTTTTCTTTTCTTTGTGAAGATAATCGTTATTACTATTTCACAATCACAATTAATTGCAATACTTATTAAAAAAATTAACAAAATCTATTCAATTATATCCACATATGCTCTTTTCTTATGCCTTGAGTGATCGGAAAATAAAAAATGGTTGTGATTGTTTAGTTTCGTGTTCTAACATTATAGCATCCATTTCCTTATTATTTTATGTTTTTAGCTATAATCTCAATTAATTTTATTTTGTCGCACTATTGATATTTGTTTGGTCATTGGTTGTGTATGCTCTTTTCCTACACCTTCGAGCGATCTTGAAAATAAAAAATAGCCATGATTATTTTTATTCCTAACATTTTGTCTATAGGATAACTACTAATTTTTTTTATAGGACCGTGTCGCTAGAATATTGTAAAAAACACAAAATAATAAAATATATATCCCGCAAAACTACCACCATTTAAAAGAAAATTTTTGAAACCAAAAAACAAATTTAGCATGCTCAAGTATGTAATTATTTTCCGCCAGTGATTTATTTCAAGTTGGAAAGAACCTTTCATTTAATCACTTCATCATTTGTTTTTGCATGTAGTGGAGGTGGATTTCATCTCCACCAAAGCTACAGCAGGTGGCGTGGACTTGACTACCACGCACCACCAAAGCATTCACATCTCATTACACTTTGAGAGCTAGTCTCATCACAACATTTGGTATTTACTTCCCCTTCTCTTTAATTATAGGTAAAGATGTCATGCGGCGCATGTGAGTCATGCCTAAATAGCTATAACAAATAATCCTAGGCATCATACCTATAAATCTTCAGGAGTTATAAGGACACCATACACATTCATCCCCTCATCACCTTCCACCTTTTCACAAAACCTGTTTTGGATGTGGTGATTCACTCTAAAGCAAGTAAGTAAGAATTGGTGAGTCTCCTCCAGTTCTCTAAGGGTTCTTCATACCAATTTTGTCCCCGTACAAAATTAGGTATATCAGGACTATGGTATATCAGAGGACACATCTTTTTGGAGTAATAATATCATGTATCCATCATTCCACATCATACTTGTATGATTACATGAAACAATGATCATTCTGAAGAATTTACCTCCGAGCCAAAAAATTTAATCCACAGGATTGCTTGTTGTTTGTAAACAAAATAGTTTAGCATTATTCTTATCATAAAACTTGGTTGATATCAATGTGTTCATTATAAAATTTCAAACCCTAGTTGTGTTCCACAAAAAAATCATTTCTGACCAATACCAAGCTAAAACATCCAAACAATTCAACAACGCATACCAAAACATCACACCGATTTCAATAGCTTGCTTTAGCCAACAATACATCTTCCATAGCTTGTCTTCGGCTATATCCAATGGATATTGAGTGACTTTCATTCACTCCTCATATTGTCAATTGTCAATACATCCTTCATAGCTCGTTTCAAGCTATATCAAACTAATATTGGGTGACTTGTTTGATTTCACTCATTATTTTGTCAACCATCGCGCTTATCCGAATCACAGCCAACACAAATCCTTTAATAACTTATTTTGAGTTATATCACAACCATATTGAGATTAACCTATTCGGGTTACTTTCCCTGTCAACAATCCAAAGCTTGTTCAAGCTAAATCTACACAATGTGAAACAAATTCCCTAATAACTCATCTCAAGTTATATCACAATCATATTGAGATAACTTGTTTGAGTTACTCTCCTTATCAGTCATCATGAACTTATTCGAGCAAAATCCAAAGTAATCAAGTTCTCATTTAATCACACCTGCTCAAAATTCCTACCCACTTTTTTAGCTTAATCAAGCTCATCTCATCATGGTATTCACACGTAGTCATAATCATGAAAATGATGATGATGAAGTCACACAACCATAACTCACCAATGAAGAACAATAACAAGTCAATAGGGTGATTGAACAAAACAAAAACGAATATCTATTACACATCCTAACCATGGGGGAAAAACTACCCCCTGACTTCGGGACTAAAAATTAAAAAAACTTATCGACAATAGTGAATCAAGTTATCACAATGAAATACCAAAAAATCCAAATAGCTCTTCGGTGACGAGTTATTCACTAAAATCCAAGACTTAACAAAGAAACTTGAGGAAGCAACTACTAGAGCTGAAAGCTTAAGAGAGCCCAATCTAGACCCCAATACTCACGACATTCTTGATAAACCATCCCCGCCTCTCCATTCACACAAGAATGGAAACATATGAAAGACACCATTCAGGGACTACAAAAACAATCAAAATAATTCAACTTTGAATAATTGTGTCCTTATCCATTTGATACAGAGATATCATGCTTACCATTTTGTCATCCTTCGAAATCCCAAAGTTTGATAAATACAAAATCAAAGGTGACCCCCATGAACATGTCAAGGAATTTTACATGCAATTTCAGGAAGTTTCCTATCGAGACACATACCTTTTACAATTATTCCCCCAAAGTTTAGGAGGACAGGCTTTAGACTAGTTTTTCCATCTTCCCAAAGGGTTGGTCACGAAATTTGCATATTTTAGAGAAATTCATCAAACATTTTTCCTATAACTTAGACTCAGAAATAACCATGCTTGATCTTTGTAACACTAGGCAAAGGCCAAATGAAAACTTTGCCTCCTTTTTACAATGATGGCGAGGAATTGCAAGTTGATTTCCCTACTCAATACCCGAGAGACAACTAGTTAGCATTTTTGTTCCTAATCTCAATTCCAAATTATCATTCCACATGCAAATGCATTATCTAAATAGTTTCGAAGAAGTCATTGAAAAGGTAAATCAAAGTGAAAAAGTCCTCATTTATAAGGGCTTACTTAAAGCACCCTTTAGGGACCAACCTTATCGAGACGCCCCTCAAAACTAGGACAAATCTAAATTCTTTAATTGTAATCAAAATATAGTCAACGATGGCGTTATTGATTCCCACCATGTCCAAAACGTTCAAAACAATCCCATTAACACATTAAAATCCAAAAACCAATCATAATCCCTAGAAAGGAAGTTCCTTCTTGGGACCAATGAAGATAGTTCACTCCTCTCGGAGAAATTCTATCTAGTGTCTTTCGTCATTTGGAAAATGCCAATATGATTACATATCCCATTATCAAACCCTTCAAGAATGAAAAACCAAACCAAATTGGTATAAGGACAATGAATATTGTGATTACCATCACATATAAGGGCACTTTACAAATCGATGCATACAACTCTGCCATTATGTCTAAGACCGGATTGAACATGGAGACATAGAAGTTGAAAATACTTCTTGAGACAAAAACACCTAATGAAAAACTTCACATGTTCAAAAATCCCTTCCCTAACCACGATAATAATTCAAAAGATAAGGGTCAATCATCAAGAAATTTCAAGTATGACTCAGTCATCTCAACCATAGACTATGACCAAGACTTAGTGGCAACTATAAAGATTAGAACTGACTGTGCGATCACCACTAGAAAGAAAAAAATGAGGGTCCCTACAACAAAAAATATACCACTTCATCTCCCACATCACCTCCTAATCCACCATCTAATTCCACCACCAATTCCACTCCACAACCTACGTGCCATCATTCAATATTGTCAAACAATTGGAGAATACTGCAACACAAATTTCCATCATGGAATTACTTAATTCTTCTCTCGCACTACAATGCATCCTTATGAAAACATTGAATAATGCTCATGTCCCCGAGGACATCAATTCACAACAATTCCAGGATTTAATTACACATCTTACAATCCCCAATCCTATTTTATCTTTTGGTCCTGCTAACCTTCTTAATCCCAACATCACTAATAATCATTCTTTATACGTCGAGGGTTATATAATTCATCATAAGATCAAGTGCGTATTAATCGAAAATGGATTTACATTGAATATTTGTTCCATGAAACTTTTACATTGTCTAGGTTACAGTGAAAATGATTTATAAAAAAATATCATAACCATTTGTGGGTATGTTAATAGCGAGAGAAATTCAGATTGTACAATCACATTGCCTCTCCAAGTCGACCCATCACCTTAGACATGGTATGTCATGTGGTGGATGTAGAGGTTTCATATAACATTCTCATTGGCCAACCATGGATTCATGCCATAAAATCCATCCCATCAACGTTCCACCAATGTATTAAATTTCCTCATTTGGACAAGGAATTTATGTTACATGTATATCCCCAACCCTTTGAGTATTATAGATTCCTTGAAGGATGGTATCAACATGATCACTATTGTCCATCAACAGATAAGTATGCTCCACCTCGCATAATCCCTAATAAAACATGCATCGATCCTAATACACTCCCTAACATTGATCTGAAACCATCATCTTCTAACCAAAACACATTTTCAAATCCATTATCTTCCGCAAGTCAACAATCTTCCACCAGTCCTCCTCCCACAAATCAATCATATTCTTCCACTAATCAAGCTTCTTCTTCTAGCAACAATTATTCTTCCACCACACCATCTTCTTCCTCGCCTAGTCAACCTTCTTCATCCAACCATACCTCTTCTATTAAGATACTTTCTCCTATGAATAAGAAAAATTCATCATTCAATACACCCCTTCTTCTTATAACACATTCTCTTCATCTTTTATAACTACCAAACTAACTTCCCTGCCACATGAGGTACCTATTGGTCCCCCATCCCACACATTTAAAATCATTGACACAAGATACGGTGAATATCAATTTCAAAAGATGGAAGACTCCTTTTATATCAACAAATACCCACATAGCTACGGCAAACCTAACACTCCACATCTGATAATCCATCCCACTTAGAAAATAAGACAATTAGTTTGGAAAAATTTGATTATCTTGACAATGCACATCTTCCAAGTTCTTCAAGATCTTGGTTATATAATGATGACTTTTCTCCATGTTATGAGTCCCCTTAATTTACCAAAGCTCATTGAATAATGAAAAACATGCGATGGAAGGGTAAAGGACTCGATCCAAATGAACAAGGTCATTTAGACCAAATCAATTGCACACAATATCATGGTAAACATGGTCTAGGTTTCAAGGTTTTTGATGTTTCTCCTGTAATAATTTCAAGTGATAACGATGACACCAACTCTGATAATGACACCAGGTCTCCACGTAGCCTTTTTGAGGACCTTGCTGAAACACATCTTTACTTTGAACATTTATCTATTAATTTCATCAATTTTGAGCCTACACATCTAAATTTCATAGACCATGGCTAACCACATCATGCGGCCATGGACATGTTCCACAATGATGAAGCCATCGAATAATTTGTTGGAACTCGTGACCAAATCCCTACTTCCAACCATAAAAAGGATTTGAAATAAATCTAAATGAATCAGCCTATTTTGGTGAAGAAATAAAATATTCGATCCTTCAACCTCGGAAAATTTGGATCAGAAGCACAAACAAAAAATTTCCCATAGTCAAAATCTCATCGCCACCTTATCAAACAAACATATCAATAAAAATTCTCAACTTTATGCACAAAAATATTATACCCACTCCCCTAAGTCACCTAACACCGATGACCTACATCAACTATTAGCATCATTCTCCAAAAGGATACATCTAAAATGCTTTTAGAAGAAACCAAATACATAAACATTGGCACCACTAAAAAAAAAAAAAAATTACTACTTAGCATTAGTTTGTCTCTGTAAATGGAATTAACAACACTCCTTATTTAATTCCAAGATATATTTGCATGGACATATAAGGACATGCTAGGCCTAGACCCATCTCTTATAGTACACCACCTTGTGGTGCATCCGATGCAAAACCTGTAAAACAAAAACTATGCAAAATACATCCCCAAGTTGCATTGTTTGTCAAATCCAAACTCGAGAAACTCTTGGAAGCCAACTTTATCCGACCTATTGATTATTCGGCATGGATATCTAACATAGTTCCCGTAGCTAAGAAAATTCCCACATAATATGCACGGACTTCCAAGACATCAATAAGGCTTGTCCCAAAGATGACTTTCCCTTGCCAAATATAGACATGATTGTTGATTCTACGGTAGGCCATGAAATGCTCTCCTTAATGGATGGATTTTCTAGTTACAATCAAATATATATTGCTGAAGGGGATCAACATAAAATGACATTTACTACACCATGGGGCACCTTCTGTTATAAGGTCATGCCTTTCGGCTTGAAAAATGCCGGTGTCACCTATCGACGAGAAATGACTATCATCTTCCATGATATGTTACATGATATCATGGAAGATTATGTTGATGATATATTAGCAAAATCAAAAACATGAATAGGACATCCAGGTGTGTTGAGACGCATTTTTGATAGATTACGTGAGTATAAGGTTCATCTTAGCCCCAAGAAATTTGTGTTTGGAGTGACCTATAGTAAATTGTGAGGGTTTATTGTCTCACGGAGAGGCATAGAAGTGCATCCTGTAAAATTCAAAGACATTATGGAAATGCCTCCTCAAAACCTAAAGCAATTACACGCAATCTTTAGGGAAAAAGAAAATCTATTCGACATTTCATATCATAGTTGGCTGATAAGTGCCATCACTTCAACCAGTTACTCAAGAAAGATGCACAATTTCACTAGAACCATGATTACCAAGACTCTTTTGCTAAGTTAAAATAATACCTCTCTAGCCCACATGTTCTTATGTCACTAGTTGTTGATAAACCCATGTAGCTTTATACATGTGCCATTGAACATGCCATAGGAGCTCTGTTAGCACAACATAATGATCAAACAAAAGAACGGGATGTATATTACCTTATTCGAACACTTATTGAGCACAAAGTACATTATTCCCAAATTGAAAAAGTATGCTTAGCAGTCGCCTTTGCATTCCATAATTTACATCATTACTTGCTCAATCATACAACTAAGTTGATTTCAAAGATTGATCCTCTCAAGTATCTCTTGTCCCAACCCATTCTCATAGGAAGAATGTCTAGTTGGGTCATAATACTTAGTGAATTTGATGTCGAGTTTGTTGTGCAGAAGGAAATTAAAGGACAAACCCTTATAGAACAACTTGCCGAGGCACCCCTTCCTAACACAAAACCACTTCATTTTTCTTTTCCTAATGAAGATCTTCTACACATAGACATCGCATCAACTTGGACTCTATTTTTTGATGGATCTTGTAATCTCCATGGCTCAGGGGCTGGTATTTTTCTTATCACACCTAGCGGACATGTTATCCCTAAATCATTTCACTTAGCATTCCCATGTACCAACAATATCGTAGAATATGAAGCTCTAATCACAGATTAAAACTAGCTATATCTTGGAATCTTATAGAATTAGTTGTATTTGGTGATTCTTTACTTATCATCAAGCAAGTTACTGATGAATACTAGGTCAAGGATGAAAAACTTATCCCATATAAACGCATAGTGGATAGTCTTGAAGTTATTTTTGATTAATTATCTTTGATCAAATCCCCAGAATTCATAATAAATCTTCCAATGCTATGGCAACCATTGGATCCCTTTTAGAAATCACATCTAGTCAACCCCAGGCACATTTTCTTGTAGAACATATATTAATGCCTACCTATGATCTTCCTAAAAACACCATGGTATGCAAAATCATGGGTCTGAATAACCCTTGGTACCATGATCTTTATACCTTCATTCATGATAAAACATTTCCTACTGACATGAAACCAATGCATAAACGTGCTTTAACACAACGTGCTTCTTGTTACACCATTTTAGCAAAACTCTTTATAAATGAGGAAATGATGGCACCGCTGCTCGATGTCTTAATCAAGTAAAAGCCTCAAGTATCCTAGTCTGAAGTCCATTCTGGTATCTATGGAGCACACACGAATGGTATAGCCTTAGCCAAGAAAATCCTACAAGTTGGATATTATTGGCCCACCATGGAAAGTGACGCATGCCATTTTTTCAAACAATGTCAAGCATGTCAAAAGCATGGAAATATTATCCATGCACCTTCCCAAGCATTACAATCAATAACCACACCATGGCCCTTCTCTCAATGGGGACTTGACCTCATTGGTAAAATCGACCAACATCGTCGATGGACATAAGTTCATCATTACCACTACTGATTACTTCACTAAATGGGTGGAAGCTATGCCTCTCACTTATGTTACCGTAGCCAAATATCAAAATTCATTTTTAATAATCTCATCTCACGATTTGGTATTCCATCCACTCTAGTCGCAGATAATGACAAATCATTTAAAAACCAGGATGTAAAAGACCTAACCAAATGTTTTTACATCAAACTTAAGTGGTCCACTCCCTACTACCCTCAGGGTAATGGTCAAGCAGAAGCAACCAACAAGACTTTAAAATCCATCATGGAAAAAATCGTCAACACCCATGGATGCAATTGGCATACTCAAATTTACCCCGCTCTTTGGGCTTACCGTACATTTTACCACACACTGTCGGAGCCACTCCATTTTCCCTTGTTTATGGTTGTGAAGCCATTTTACCTATTGAGATAGAACTCTCATCCTTGAAAATTTCCCTTAAATATGTAATTAATGAGGATGAATACCGATACAGCGATCATGGCTTCAAGAGCTTGAGCTTCTTGATGAAAAATAACTTAATGCTCTCAATCATCTTCAATTCTATCAAAACCGACTGCAACACAATTATCATAAAAAGGTAAGACCCAGAGATTTCAAATTGGTGACCTCATTTTAAAATAAAATCAAAATAATACCACTAAAGAGTGAGAAAAAAAAGGAAAATTTGAGCCTAATTGGTTAGGACCCTATGTAATTACAACTAAATTTAGCTCTGGAGCCTATACGTTGGCCATGAAGATGGTCAAGATCTTGATGAACTGATGAATGCAATTCATTGAAAGAAATTTTAGCCTTGAGGTGTTCACTATTCCAGGAAACAACAACATGTACATTGTTCCTTCTGTCTCGCTTACCTCCAAATAATTTAAAGTTATTCATTTCCATTGGCAGGTATTTTCATTATCAAAATCACATCTTCATGTTTATCATCATGAGACAGGTGCTAACATCAATCCTATTAAGTCTTATGAGTATCATACTTCTTATAATATCTCCCATTTTCAGTTGCTTTCACCTATGGTCATACCTAGAAGCTTATTGATGGTAATATATTCCCTTCAAATAAATTTTCTCTTTCATAACAAAGCTCTAAACTTATTTACCCATGTTTTTCCTTCAAAGGATGATCCCTTGCTTACTCGTGAGCATCAGCTTCATTTGTTCGTCCATCTCAGTCTTCGGTGTTGAATCCTCACATCCTACTAGTCATGTGGGGCTGAGATTGGGGGCAGACGTTCCTTCCCAAATACAAATCACTATTGTAAACTTGCATCAATTCAATAATTATGAATAATTCATTGTCACATCTTTCATCCTTCATATAATATCCTTTGTTGGTGTTATCCTTTCCAATCCTTATTACCTTTCTCCTTTTCTTCATTTTTCTCTCACCCTTCCTCACCACTCATTGTTAGTGGAATTTCCCTAATGTCCCCTCATTGGCATTGCCTCTTCTATCCCCCATTCTCTTTTCTCTCCTATTCTTTTCCCCCAATCCCACCCTTTATTTTCAATTCTTACCCATCTCTCGATATTCCCTTTGCCCTCTTCAATATCTTTACTATCTTCATCATACATCCTTTGTCTATTTTTTTAATCCTAGTATCTTCATTTCATGTATCTCCAGCTCTTTTCCAATAAATTTCATTCCTCACCTCTTTCTTCTCTTTACATTCCTCATACTATTCACTTTCCACTTATTATCCCCTTTCTCTCTCCCTTCCTTCTACATCATTTTCTCTCATTATCCTCTTCTCTCTCCCACCCCTCGTCTTATTTCCATTCCTCTCTATCATCTTCTTTCCCATTTTCAACCACGTTTTCCTTACTTCACCATTGATAACTTTTCTTAACCACCTTCATCTCTTAAGCATTGTCCTGTTTTTTTTATCATACCACCCTCCACATGCATTTCCATACATGTCCTATTCCATATTCTTTTCCTTGGTCTTCCATGAAACAAAATGGTTCCTTCAATCTTCTCCCTGTATTCACTCTATCTTTCTTTCCTCTCCCCTAATTTTCACATTTCTTCTTACCACTTATCCTTTTCTATACCACCCTTACCTTTTCATTCATTTTGTATTTATTTCTCTTCTTTTCTATACTCTTTTTCACACTTTCTTCGCCCCTCATAGTTTATTTTTTTTCTCATTCTACTTCTTCTTTCGTACTCTTTCAATTTTCAATGATTTTACCCCTACTCTCACATTGTCTTCTCCTTCTTATTTATCCTTCTCCATTTCATGATTTTCTCAACTCTATCATTTCTTTCATTTTCATGCATCCCTCTTTATTATCTTTGTTGCTTCCTTCATTTGGCACATCTCTATTTCATACCTTCACCCTCTACTCTGTCATTTTCATGTCTTCTCCTCTTTTTCCTTCATTATTCCCTTCTTCCCTTATCATCCCTCTCTTATTCTTTTCTACCTCTTTCATTCCTTTTTTCCCTCCCCTATCTCCATTACTCTTCACCTTTCTTAATCTTCTCATAATCAACCCCAATCCTATACATTCCCTTTTCTCTTTCCCATTTCATCTTCCCACACACCCTCACACCTAGCATTCAAGGCCGATTGAATCCTTTCTCCATTTTCTTCGTGCCGTCATTCCAGGTCTCTTACACTCTATTATCGTCCTCTTCTCTCTGAGAATTCATCTCTCCTCTTTTCGAGAGATCTGTCGTATATTCCATTCTCATCAACCCTCTCAAGGGGGAATCATCACATCTATCCATAATCACATATTCTCATGAAATTTTTGTCTTGGAGGATACCATGACATCCTTCACTCACCACCTTCTATTCTCCCTAAAAAAATTCTCTCTACTTTTGCTTAAGAAAAGTAGATTGAATTCTTCCACCATCTCATCTATTTTCTTTGAAAGGATGCTACTTTCATAGTACCCTTCTAAAGAGGGGCAAATGTAGACACCCTAATTTTACATTTTCCTAAAGAAATTAACTCCCTTCCTCATTTCCCACAAAATACACTTCAAATTAATCAAATATAATTTGATTAATTATCCATTTCAAAATCCAAAAATAACTCAATCCTCACCACATGTCATTATTCTCCATGTTTTTCTACTATTGAATTAAAAATTCAAAATCAAATCCTCACCCACTCTTCGTGGTCCCCACTCACCTAAAATCCTCCACTTATGAATTAAAAATCCAAAATCAAATCCTCACCCATTCTTCGTGGTCCCCACTCACCTAATATTTCCCACATTTTCAAACCATGATTACTTAAATTACTCTAAGTTAATCACTCCCCTAGGCTATAAATACAGCCTTACCCCTCCCCTCTAACACATGAAGAATAAGCTTAAATGCCATGTCTAAGTTTTTGCATCCTTTGAGCAAAGAACATCCTTCTGCCTCGTCCTAATGCCCAAATAGCCTCATCCTGAAGCACCCCAAATCCATAATCCTTTTACCCATTTGGTGCAAAGTAAGTGGATCGTTGTTGTAGGAAGGCCTTGCTCCGTCTTGAAGAAAAGCCCTTACATATCACGTGATCAGGGCTCAATCCAAGTTTCCTAGCCCATTCTAAGGTTTGCTATGGAATGCAAAGGAGGAGGTATGATTTTAGTATTTACTTGCTTGTTAGTAGTGCATTTTTCATAGCTTACATAACTATAACCAACTTAAAAACATCAATTCTAACCTCCTTTCTCTAATTTGTAATATATGCTTTGACTTGTCATATGCTCCACTCGAGAATGCTTTTTCTTGTAGCTCAATTAGGATCTTTCAAGTGTTAATAGCAAGATGAAATGTTATAAGTTCCTTTAAATAATCCTTCTAACTCTCTAAACATGTCTCATTGTTCACCATCGATTTTTAATTTCCATTTAAGTTCATGAGTGCATTACAAGTTTGAAAAAAAAAATTAAAAAACTAATGAAACCTACTCATGCATGCATAAAAATTAATATGATATTCATGATAGTGTTTATCAATATTCATAGTTCATACAACACTAAGACAGGGTAATGAAGTTCCATTCATTCTCCTTCAATGGTTAAGAGCTCATGATTATGAATAATCTTTAACTTAGAAAGGAGATTCTTTTCAAGATAAGATATGTAAGAGATTGACTATTTTCACATCTTGAAGAGGATGGTTAGTGACCTTTTTATGTTTTATGACAATCATGGAAGAAAGACACTATAAATATCCTTCATAAACCATATACTGTGATAGATTGTTCACTGTATTTGCTAGTGATGAAGGCATCTTCGAGGTTTTATAATTTTTATACAATTTCTTAGTTAGACATAGCTTTAAGGATATCTTCCAAGGTGGACAATGACTTTTCACAACATTTCAAGTCCATTTTTTATGTGAAATCATGCAAACAAGACCATATGGGATAGTTCTCCCAAAACTTTACATAGTGAGAGTTTTTATTTTCGAACCCTAGCTAGGCATTTGATATATTTCAACATATCATACCTCATTCCTATGCTAAGATAATTGAAGAAATACTTCATAAAACATTTTTGCTACAATATTCAAGGCTTCTTTTGCATTCACTCGTAGGAGAGCATCATGATTTTAGGTCAAGTGTGCTTACCACCTTGACTGTCACAAAAGGACATATCGATTCTTAAGAAATTAATGTTCTACTTGGTTTAAACCTTTTTATAACCATATTATGTTCTTCTTTTAGAATCATTTGACATTTTACAACTCACCATAATAAGATAAATCACCATTTTAAGAAATACAACATGAAAATCAAGTATGTTTAGGACTTTGAATACTGATTCTTGAGTATTTTCAAAGAAATCCTAATTTAGAGGCTTCTTCCTTCAAACTTCAGTTCTGATGACCATCCACAGTAGGGTAACATCAAATAAAAATCTATAAACCATATTAAATTTTATGTGAGAATGAGTTAAGAAGTGTACTTTGCAAATATAGATCATTTTCAATCTTTTTTAACAAGAAATTCAACAAAACACTTCAACAATTGAGGGGGAAAAGCACTAGGATTACATAACACTTTAACAAATAAATTGAGAGCTTAAACAACTCATCATGACATGTAGAGGATTTCATGCTCATTTCTTAGCTCGAGAACATGCTCACACACAAATTCTTTCTTTAACCATAATGATAGGTTTAAGTTGATTGTTACGAGTTTAATGTGGTGAATGATATTAGCATTATTTATTCCATTATTCAAAATTAATTCCCTTATAACTTGATGGATAGAAAGAGTATAACTCAGAAAGTATTCATGGTACGATTCTCAACTTGAGGCCCTTTACACCAACGAACATACACAAAACTTTCAAGAACTTAGACATACCTATACGGTACATTCCACCATGAGGAAAAAAATTCCACCATTTTGACCTAGGAGGATAATTATACACTTTTGAGGGGTTTCCATAACTTGCACAACTGAATTGATGGCTAAAAAAATAATTTCATGCCTATCGCTCCAGGAGGGAGGTTTGGAGAGAAAACAACATTATTAGTAAAATGAATAGAATTTTTTTGTTTCTTATCCAATTTTCCTAAAAAAAAATTACAAAACTTTAGTCTTAGAGTGATATTACAAAATTCCTTCTATGATTTATCTAAAGAAGGATTTATAGTTTTGTTTGAGTGCTAAGAAGACAAGGTGCTTAGTTTGCATTCTTCAAGAACCCACTTTTGATAACACTTGAGTAACTTGAAAAATATTATTAAAAATTTGATGAAACTTGACCTAGAGAACCACAAGGCATCCTTATACATGATCCACATATTGGTTTATCATAAAATAGATTGTGCGAGTCTAGACAAATCTCATTTGTGTAAGCTTTCACTACTAGTTCTCAAAGGAAGTTTTAGTGAAAACTTCAAATCTACCTCTAAAAGATAGAATGTGACATGTATATGCTCAAACATGTTCTAATAAGTGTTTCTAGGTTTATACCATGCTTACCTAGGTTTTTTATGGTCTTCTTTGAGTTCTTACACCTCTTTAGGATCTAGAACTAGGCCTAAATGAGCTAGTTCCAATTGTGACTTGTAACACCTAACCTGATGATCACTCTAGAAGATCTTGCACATCCTTGAGACACCATTTCAAAACTATGGGGCACCTGAGAAAATCACACCAATAATATCCATACCTCCAAGGGCACCTACCTCACTGACCAAGCTTGTAATACCCTAAAGTCATCTTGAAACCACTTTGTGAGCTCAAACCATCATTTCAAAGGCACTACCAATCAACCTTTATGCCCCTAACTAATACTCACTTCAACACTCACACCTTTTCCATCAATTCTACCTTACATCAATGAAAACACCAATGCACCGGGTTTCAACAATTAATAAAGATATATTTATTTAAAAATATTGTACTTGTAACATTATTACACCCGTATACATATATTTATACATATTGTTAGGATATAAATAATCATTTCCTAATATCATTACCCTAATTTTAAAAATACATCACAACAAAACTAATACCACCTCGAATCCTTCCATATCCTGAAGCTCCACTCATCTAAAAAAATATTATTCACGTGGTTAATTATTCATAAATACATAAACATCTCACCAATTGTCTCCATTCCATTAAATTTGTTTACCATACAGAATCCATTTCTATCACTTAGAGGGTCATGAATAAATATCTCTACACATCTACATAACCACTCACCTACCTACATGGTCGATCCTACTTCAATGACACTAATACTACATCTTTAATGATATTGACACACTTTCCATACCCAAGAAACAAGATAATGTGTCCCTTATGCTCATCAAAGAAACCATTGAGGTTAACATCGATTCACTAGTTAAACCTCGATAATCCTCCTAGAAACAAACCTATTTGATTACAAAATATATCCAATACACTCTTTTTTTTATGAAAATTCATTTGATTCTAACACCAATCATAGGTCATAGGAGTTATATGACACATGGAAGATTATGTCATAGAATATGGAATTTTCGTATGTGTCATTGATGGCATAGGAGTTAAATTATATTTTGGAATCATAACCTCTCTTTCCTTCATGGAGGGATTGATTTTCCAGGAATGGGAGTTACAAAACACTCCCATATGTACTACTCATTTGATATATGAGAATGAATAGATCTATTTGTTGGGGTGTGGAGCCTATTTTTGGTCTTCTGGAATCAACGTTGAAGTGTTGGAGTTTTAACGGTTAATTTTGGAGACTTCGGTAGAATTCTGCAGCTTAGGTGTTTTTTTCATGCTACATATTTTTTGTGCATATTTTCTATTAATTGGTGGTTAGCATGTGGTTTTCATAGTGATAGTTTTTCAAGTTGTGGGAAGTTGAAAGGTTACAAATTTCTAACTTATAGGGTTGGCTATAGAACTTCCTAGAAGGTTTGTAAACTTAGAAATAAAGATGTTAGAGGCATCCTAATGTATCTTAGTTTATCTTGAGTGATCAAGAGATATCTTGAGTCTTAGAACATCATGAGGTGATCAAGGTTGAGAAATTTATTTGAATTGTGTCTTAGATGTGGTTTAACATCTTTGGGAATTATGTTGTAAGTTAATGAGTGATTGTTGTGAAATTGTAACTGAGAGAAGACTGTGAGAGTTGTTTTACTCTTGTTAATAATAAAATATGAGAAAGTTCTTTGTGGACATAGCCCACATTGGGTGAACCATGTTAAATCTTGTCTTATCTTCTTTTGTGCATTATTTATATATGTTGTTATATTTCTGCAAGTATAATTTTGCTAAATAGTTTCCTACTGTTGTGATTTGAGGAATTGTTTATGAATATTTTTTCTCTAATTTCTAACTAGTACCAGAGATTTGGTGGTTTTTTTCTGAAATGGTGAATCACCGGGAAAGTTTATCTTGAGTGAGAGATATGTAGATGAGGGCAGATCGAGGGTTGAGAACTGCAATGGGTAGAACTTCTATTTTGGAAGATGCGAGATGGAGGATTACTTTTATTAAAAGGACCTCCATGTTCCTTTGGCTAGAAAAGAAAAGAAACCTATAACCATGAAGGATGAGGATTGGGATTTTTTGGATAGAAAGGTGCTCGGGAAATTCATTTACATCTTACATATTTGGTTTCTTTCAACATATAACACAAGAATACCATGGAAGGTCTCATGAATGTGTTGGGAATTTATATGAAAAACCCTCTGCCTCTAATAAAATATTTTTGAAGAAAAACTTATTTAATATGAAGATGTCTGAGAATGGTTCTATTCCTGATCATTTGAATGAATTTGATATGATTTTGAGTATGTTAAACTCGGTGAAAATTGACTTTGATGATGAGGTCAGGGATTTATTTATTTTGTGCTTCTTACCAAACAGTTAGGAAAACTTGTTATGGTTGTAAGTAATTCAGTCTCTAATAATTCAAAGTTAAAGTTTGAAGATGTGATAGGTGTGATCCTAAGCGAGGAAATGTGAAAGAAGATCTCCAGGATTCTTCTACTTCTAGAAACACTTTGATGATGGAGATAAAAGGGAGATAAAAGAACATAGGAAAAGGTATCCGTGGGAAGTCGAATGATCACAAAAGGTCAAAGTCCAAGAGCAAGTTGTAATGTTGGCATTGTCGGAAAGGTTGGTCATGCTAAGGAAGATTGTTGGGCTCTTTAAGATAAGAAGAACAAAAATGATGAAACTAAGGAGGTAAATGTGGTAGGAGGTGATGTTTTCCATGATTCCTTAATTCTTTATTTATATAATATTGTTAAGTCTTGGGTGTTAGATTCGAGGCTTCTTTCCATGCCACCCCACATAGACATTACTTTACTAAATTTTTTCAAGGTTATTTTGGACATGTATATCTTCGTTTATGATGAACCATGCATCATAAGAGGGAAAGGTTGTGTTCGGGTGAAAATTTAGAATGGGAACACATGGCTACTTAAGGACGTCATGCATGTGCCTAAGTTGAGGTGAAACTTGAAAACAATAGGTCATTTGGGTAGTGATGGTTGTGGAGTCGTTTTATAGTGGATTCTTATAAGGTTACCATGGGAGATCTTATGGTTGTAAGAGGTAAGAAAACTCTTACTTTGTATTTAACAAGTGGTGTTGATTATTGTAATTTAGTTACTACATATAGAGATGAAACTTTGTGGCACCAGACACTCACTCATATGAGTCAAAAGGGCATGTAGATTCTAAAGGACGAGTTTCATAGATTAAAGGAGTTAGATTTGGACTTCGTGAGGGGATGTGTTTATGGGAAATAGAAGTGGGTGAGATTCCTCAAGTTTGGACCTACCAGAAGGAGGGTAAGATGGAGTTAGTGCATACATGTATGGGGGCCAGCTAAGGTAAAATCTATCGGTGGTTCATGTTATTATGTCACTTTCATTGATGATAAAACTAGAAAAATTTGGGTATATTGCATTAGAAAGAAATCGATGTGTTTAAAAATTTCAAAATATGGAAATCCTTGGTTGAGAATGAAACATGTATCAAGCTAAAAATTCTCGGTTAGATAATGAATGGGAGTATTATAGTAAATAATTTCTAGATTACTATTCTCGTAAATGGGATCCACAAGCAAAGGATAGTTCCGAATACTCCACAGAAAATGGAGTTCCAGAGAGAATGAACAGGACAATCATGTAGTGTGCTAGGTGCATGAGGTTACATTGGGGCTTCCAATCATGTTTTGGGTAGAAGTGGTGAGCACAACTATTTATCCGATTAACGAGAGACCTCTATGGCCTTAGATGGAGGTATACCCGAGGAGGCTTGGTCCGTAAGAAAATTGATTTTCATTTCTTAGAGTATTCAAATGTGAGGTATTTGTTCACATTGATAAAGATGATAGGACCAAGTTAGAGGCTAAGTTTAAAAAATTCACCTTTATTTGATATGGTTAAGATGAATTTGGTTTCTATGTTTGGAGTCTTAAGGACAAGAAAATATTTTTGTCTAGAGATATTGTCTTTAATGAAAAAGTCATGTATAAATATCAGTTGCAAGAACAAAAAGAGGAATCAAATAAATAATACACCATGTTAGAGGACATTGTGGATGGTAAGGTTTCCAATGGGTAGGTCGGCTCAGGTTGCAGCATGTTCCAAAGATAGCCGATTCGGGAACCTACTCATCGTAAACCCCAAACTTCCGAGGTGAGAAAGTCTTCTATGGTAAGAAGGGAACTTGAACATTTCACTCCATATTTAAATTATTTGTTGCTCACCGATAGTGGAGATTCTAGAGTTCTTTGAGGAAGTAGTGTAAGTAAATTTTAGGAAGAATTTAGAGTAGGCCATGGATGAAGAGCATAGATCTCTTATAGAGAACTGGACTTGGGATTTGGTGGAGCTACTTGAGAGTAAGAAAGCATTGTAAAAAAAGTGGGTGTACAAAATCAAATAGGAATATGGAGGTATAAAAAGGTATAAGGACCACTTGGTGGTCAAGGTATTTGCACAAAAGAAAGGTATAGACTTTGATGAAATTTTTTCTCTTGTTGTTAAAATGACTTCTATTAGGGGTTTTCTTTGTTTAGTAGAAGTCGAATAATTACACTTAGATCGATGGATGTTAATATTGCTTTCCTTTATAGTGAGCTGGAGGATGAATTGTATATGCAGTAGCCACATGTTTATGAGGTCAAAGGGAAGGAGACGTTAGTGTGCAAATTGAATAATATCGTGTATGGCTTGAAACAAGCTCCAAAACAATGGTACAAGAATTTTGATAGTTTTATGCAAGAGCATGGTTACTCTAGGTGTCACTTAGACCATTGCATGTACATCAAGAAGTTTCTTGATGGTATTTATATTATTATGTTCTTTTATGTGGATGATATGCTTGTTGTAGTGAAGAATATGTAGGAAATAAAGGTACTCAAGAAGTAGCTATGTGAATCCTTTGTTATGAAGGATTTGGGGGTAACAAATAAAATCCTTGGTATGAGAATAACTCAGAACAAGAAGGAGAGGAAGCTCATATTATCTCAAGAATATTACATAAATAATGTCTTGGAGAGGATTAGTATGTAGGATGTTAAACTAGTTAGTAATCCTTTAGTATGTAACTTTAAATTATCAAAGGAGAGGAGTCCCAAAACCGAGGAGGATAGAATTTAAATGTATAAGGTATCATACTCATCAACATTTGGTAGCTTGATGTATGCTATGGTATGCACTAGACCTAATATTTCCCATGAAGTGGGAGCAAAGTGAGCAGTTTTATGAGTGATCCGGTAGAGAGCATTGGCGTATTGAAGTAGATCCTTTAGTATTTGAGAGGGACCATGGGAGAAGCATTGTGTTTCGGTGGATCGACACTAAATTTCATGGCTATGTAGATTCAAACATGGCAGATATTTGGACAGCAGGAGGAGCATGAAAGGTTATGTATTTACAATTGGTGATACACAGGTGATCTGGATTTCACAAGCACAAAATATTGTGGCTTTGTCATACTCGAGAGGTTGAGTATGATGTTGCCACAAAGGCAAGCAAGGAGATCATTTGGCTATAGAAGTTGATTGATGAGTTGGATCATAAATAGGAAGTTTAGAGACTACACAAAGATACTCGAGTGTTATTCATTTGGTGAAGAACTCCTCTTTCCACTCTAGGATGAAGCACATTGAGTTGAGGTATCATTTCATTAGGGCAGCTTTAGAAGAAGATAAGTTAAAGCTAGAATAGATTCATACCAGTCAAAATCATGTGGATATGATGACCAAGAAGGTCACAAGGGAGAAGTTGAAGTTGTGTTCAACTTTGGTTGGCCTTCATGGTTGATAATGAAGAGGTTAGAGCTTTTCTCGGTGGTAATAGTCTCTAAGTGGGAGATTATTGTGGTTTGGAGCCTATTTTCAATCTTCTGGAATCAACATTGAAGTGTTGGAGTTAGAACGAATTAAGTTTGGAGACTTTAGGTGCATTCTCGTAATCATGTGTTGTTTTTGTGTTGTATATTTGCTATGTATTTTTGTTAATTGGCGATTAACTAGCAATTGTCACACAGTGACAATTTTTCCAGCCATGGGAAGTCAAAATGTTATGACTTTCTAACTTCTAGGTTCAGTTATAGAACTTCCAAGGTTTGTAAACTTATAAATAGAGGTATTAGAGGCATCCTAATGTATCTTTGGTTATCTTGAGTGATCAAAGAGAGATATTGAGTCTTAGAACATCAAGAGGTGATCAAGGTTGAGAAATTGGGTGTCAATTTTGTCTTAGATGTGGTTTAGCATCTTTGGGAATTTGGTTGTGAGTTCATGAGCAATTTCTATGTAATTGTAATCGAAGAGAAGACTATGAGAGTTATTTTACTCTTATTGATTATTAAATTTGAAAAGTTCTTTGTGGATGTAGCCCACATTGGGTGAACCACATTAAATATTGTCTTATCTTCTTTTGAGCATTATTTATATATGATATTATTTTTTTGCAAGTATAATTCTACTAAATAGTTTCCTACTATTGTGATTTGAGAATTTTTCCACATATTTTTCTTTATATCCTAACACTATTCTTCCATGCATGATTTTCCTTATTTTTTTATTAAGCTTGTTGATTACTTAGAGATTTCATGTCACCATTAGAGTACAATATCTTTGATGATCATGGGATTTTGTCTTCATCCTCGAAGAATAATCTCACATGGTATCATAGCTTTGATTTGGTATATGTGCACCATTTTTATCTTCTTACTAATTACTTCTGGTTTCATTTTTCACACTTCTCGTGTAGATTTTGATCATATTTCAAATATAGTTAATCAAGTTTAATAGTTTTTTTGGATTTTTGTTGTTTCCATATTTTGTGAGTGTATATTTTTAGATGTTTTTCCACAAGATTTAGCTAGTTGTAGATGTATTTGGTGGAAAATAGTTTTAGAGGTACTTTTTTTTTGGTTTTATTATATTTTTGCATTAAAATTTATGTTTCTTTGGATTTTTCTAGTTCGGCCCCATACCTCTTCTTGTGCTACCATGGCTTATGCCTAACCCTACCTCTTTTTCATTTCCGAACTTCAGGAGATCCTCAAGCAGCTATTTTCCTAGGTGATTCGGGTGGGTTTTTACATTGGTCATGCGAGTTATTTTTAACTTTGAGAGATATTTCTTTGGCTTTATTTGCATTTTCTTGAGCTTAGTGAGATCAATTATTACATTTTCTTGGAATTTACTTTGCAAGTTGTGAGTTGGGTTTCTTTCTCTATCATCTAGATCCCCTAGCTCAAATTCTTTTTTTCTTAGCTCGTGTGAATCATGTGTTGACCTAGTAGTTTTATCTTTTCTAAACCTTGACTTGTTTGTTTGGCTGGTCAAACTACCTTGTATTACTTGAGCCTCATCCATCTCGTCCCCTTTTCTTCACTCTCTTGTCTCATTTCGATCCCTATGGGCCATGTCGCTCATCTTTTTTTTCACCTAGACTCTTCCATAAATCACATCCCAAGTTAAGAGTTGAACGTGAGTCCTCCACCATCCGGCCTACTCTATCTCCATACTTGAGCTTGCCCCATCCATCATGATTTTCCCTAATTTACATCTAGACCCATTACAACTCTTTCCACCCTCTCTCATTGTGTGTAGTATAACATAAGAAATCATATGACCCTAATCATTTTCCTAACTTGTCAACCTCCTCACTTCCTCGAGCCCTCAGCTTGACCCACATGTTTAGCCTCCTCCTCCTACCGTGTTTTCCAACCCTTCTAGCTTTCCCTTACATTTAAACCTAATCCCATGTTTTGTTTGATTATAGCTTTCCTTCTATTAAAAAATTTAGGTTATATATTATTTCGTATAGCCTATTTTTTTAATAGCTAGCTTTAATTTAATTAAAGGATTTTTTTTTTTAAAAGAAGGTGTATATTTAAAGGTTGTCCATCTAGCTTAATTAGGAGGTTAATTTTAATATAAAATTTAAGCTCATATATTAAATTATGAGGTTAATTTTGTTGTTATTTTTCATATTTTTTAAATCCTTTTAATTTTGTAATTATTTTCTTAAAATAAATTAATTGAAAAATCAAATTATGAAAAATTGCATTATTAGAATTATATTATCACTAATCTCAGTGTTGGAAGTGTGTAGCACTTTTAGATCCTTTTTTAACCTTCTAGGAGCTTTTATCGTGTCTAGGAGATTCTTTTGGCTCATCTTGAGTTTTTTTGCATTGTAATCACAAATTTTATTACTTATGGTCTAGTGAGTGTGTCTACCACATCCTTGCGGAAAGGGTGTTTTTCGTTGTGACATGAGACATGATTTCTCACATATAACTTTTTTTTTCTTCCCTTATATTGTTTTCATTTCATTTTGTGTTTTCTTGTGGTTTTGAATTGTTGCGATTGCCAAAACATGATTTTGGTATCCACACTTGCATGTTATTAAGATTATTACAAGTTGAGTGACTGATTGTTTCACAATATACATTTACACTGATTGTAATCAACACACTAAATTATAAGGTGTCACAAAGAGAGGGGTAAAAATATTTTTCTAGGGTGTGTGTATGCTTTTATTCCTATTTTTATTTCTCTCACAATGGATTCTCTTTAGTGCCTTTTCTCACATCATTCAAATTCTTCAAATGTAAATCTAAAATGATAATGAAACTAAGGGGTAAAGAATTTTTCACATCACTATGGGATTTGAGACTCGAGCCTATGATGAACATGAAAAATATAAGTGGCTAGACCAATGTGAAAAAATTTTAGGTCTTCTTTGTATGTATTTTTATCCCAATTTTCTCTTCCATATTGAGGCTCTCAACACACTTGATGAAGTCTAGAAAACCTTAGACAATATGTTCAAAAAAACATGACATGAGAGCGCATGAGTTGGAAAATGAACTACTATGATTAAATCCTAGTTTCTATGATAACCTATAGGTCTTCTTTTCATATCTCATCAACACTATATTTCTCTTAAAGGAATATAAATTTGAGAAAAAAATTCCCAAATGATCTTGTCGATTCTTTCTAAGATATGTCATGAGTAATCCATCTTTGTTTCAAATTTCCATTGCATGCAAAGATGATCTAGGTAGTGCTTGGAAAATTCCCTCATTTGAGATCCCAATTCATTTGAGAACAAGACAAGCTCATTCAAATGGGGACACAAAACTCTATGTCACATGCTCTTATAGAAAATATTTTGGAAAGGGAAATGATAATAAATCTAAGAAGAAGAAAGAGAAACATGAAAACTGAATAAGGAAGCCAAGTCCAACCAAACCCACACTAGATATAACACATACACTTCAACTTCAAGCCCAAAGCGAAGAAGGAAAAGTGTAAGTGTTCCTATTACAAGAAGACTAGACATGAAGACCATCGATGTATGAGAAAGAAAATCAATCACCTATCTCATTTAGTTGATAAAAATAATATACGCGTTCCCGATTATATAAAACAAAATGCTTTGAAGTCTAAGTATTCCAAAACAAAAGAGTCTAAATATAAGAATAAGAAATAAAATTCCCTTATAGCAAGCATCATTCCTTCATCGACATGGATAATTGATTCTGATTCCTTTCAACACATGGTATCTTTACATGTTGAGTTTTCCAACATTGATCCATGTGGCATGTCCCGAATCATGTTGATTGATGATACTATGGTGTCATTTTGTGGTATTGATCGGTAGATATGGATGACAGAACATTTAACCAAGTGTTGACTATTCCTAATATCTCTACTGAACTCCTTTTAGTTCACCAAATTACTCACCTTATTGAAGGAGTGTGAGTGGAATCTGGTCATAACTTGGTGATAGTATGCAAGTTTCACTCTAACTCCACAATGGATGAGGAAAGGAGGATCACCGTTTATGGTTATATTTATTGCACTTTACTTTTGATTCAACACCATACCTTACTTACTCATGCAGATGAGTTAAATATGTTATGGTATGATATTTTTGGTCATCTTAACTATTTTTACCTTAAAAATTAAGCCAAAATGAAATGGTCAATAGGTTACCCTGCATCAAATTTTCTAAGGGTCTTTGTGAGGCTTGTGCCCTTGGAAGAACCCTAAAGAAATTTTTGTAAAGGAACATCTTGGAGACATACTTGTCTTTTGGATCTTTTTCAGTGACATTTTTGGAACTTTCCCATCTCCTTTATTTACTATATATCTATATATACTTACCTTCATTAATGATTTTTCATGTTATAATTGGGTGTATTTTCTTAAATAGAAATCTGAAATTTTGAGCACTTTCAAGACATCTAGGCTCTTGATAAGAAATAATATGAAATATTTATCAAGGTTCCTCAAATTGATAATTTAGGTGAGTACGTGAGTAATAGGATAAAATATTTATATACCTCTGAAGGGATTTCTTTTGCAGCATCTGATTGCTTACAGCCCTTCAAAAAATGGAGTTGCGGAAAGAAAGAAATGGATGCTTAAGGAGATGGCCACTTATGGTTCACTCAATATCACTTCCTCTCGCACTATTAGGTGAAGCCATGAACTACATTTTTACATTCGTAACTATGTTTCACATAAGGAAGTATGAGGTAAAAACCCTTTGAAGCCTCGTTTAGACGCAAAACCTAATGTCGATAAATTTTACATCTTTGGATCAAATGATATGTTGTAGATTCCTAAAAGAAATGCAAGGCCTTAGAACCATAGTCCATACCTTGTATTTTTATAGGATATATTTATGGTGTGAAGGAATATAGATTTTTTAACCTACTACTCATCATATTTATATTGAGATAAGTGTGAAATTTGATGAGTCATCTTTAACTTCCACTTCTCTACCTTGTGAAGTACTTCTACTCTTTAACACTAAATCGAATCTTTGAATGATGATCATGTCGCAAATCATCCTCCTCCTCCTCTCTGCTGATAATCCTAGTCCTTCTACTCCTCCCTCTTCTCATGCTTTAGATTCTTTTGATTTTGACAATAATGATGATGAGGACCATTTCCCATCTCACTCGAGAGAAGAATCTATATATTGTGAGCCCGAGCCTCCTCCTGGTCCTCATTGGGCTAGGAATAATTTGGAGAGTGTTGGAGAGTGGAATGGGGATCCTTCATATGAGAGCCGAGACTTGTTCAAATTTCATTAAAACCCAATCCTTATTCTCCTCCATCCGACACTTAGTATTTCTAAAATGCTTATGGGATTCCTTAGTGGGATTATTCCATGGATGAGGAGTATTCCTCACTCATGAAGATGATTATTAAAATATTGAAATTTTTGAAATCCTAATTGCAGAGTCACAAAAAAATGATAAGTGATAAAGTAAATAATTGACCTAAGAAATAAGCTAGAGAAATATGAAACCTTAGGTACAAGAGATGAAATAAGATACTCGAGCTAATTTTTGGAATAACTCCAAAGATGTACTTGAGCTAGAAAACTGATGAAACAAGAGGAAAATTTGTTTTAAGCGAGCCCCAAAAATTGTAGAATTTTCGAAATGTCGGGATATGGGCCTGGACTAGGTCAAGGGTGCCGTGATACCTTTGTAGCACTTTGACTACACGAACCTCACAAAATTATTTTTATTATATCACATGAGTGTCATTACTCTTTTTGTTGGTCACATGTATGTCACTAGATTTCGCATAATTCCCCTTTAACCTACAAAATGAAAGACCTCTTGTAAACCCTAAAAACTCAAATCCTAAAAAATAAAAAGATGTAAATGGGAAGATGGATTAACTTACGCACTCAACATAGTGAACCTATAATCAATCGATGCGCTACATTTTAGAATCCATGTAGTTCTATGTGTGTGTATAATTTTTCCTCTATTTCTCTAGTGTAGTATGCACTAAATAATAGGCAATAACTCGATGTAGCAATATAAGTAGATGTCTGGATGTCAAAATTAAATTCCCCTACTATGAAATGAATGCAGAAGAATGTAGTCCCTTATCCCTTTAATGAAGCTAGATGGGTTCTTTGATGCTCTTAGAATGCCTTTGGATGCAACCTTAGGTGATAGTAATAGATGCTTAGAGATTGATCCTTTATTATGATCAAATAGCCTTGCATTTATATGATTCCCTTGTTTGAATTTCATAATTAAAATTTAAAAGGTCTACCACCAAGAAAATAATATTCCAAAAAGATAAAATATGCCCAAAAGGGGAGAGTAAGATAAAAATACATCGGGGGTACCAAGAGGGGACGAGGAAACCTAAACGTTGGTGTCCAAAGACAAGAAATATAAAGTAGTGAAATTCATACTAGGGAAGTGAGGTGCGCAAGACCACAAAGAAAGAAAGAAAGAAAATAAAGAGGCTAAAGATAGATGTCAATTACTAATTTTATTGCTTAGGAATCGTATCAATAGTGATATGTGATTAGGACCTAGAAATGTACCTAAGTGTGTGATTTAGTGTCTACATTTTCCCCCACTTTATATTTTTGAGTGAATACTCGATAACATAAAGTAGATAAGATATGTGTACTTGATAACCATGTAGATCGATGGTGAAAATGTGTCGAGGAGACAAGAAAAAGTGTGGAGTGATAAAATGAAGCATGGAAGCTAAAGAAGAGGAAGTGATCCTAGGGGTGTAAGCATATGTGTTATGTCACATTATACTTGTTGTCATTATCGCTTGATGTATTTGACTATATGATTGCTACTTTTCATAAGGAAAACCTACAAAAGCAAGAAGAGAAAAAGAGTATTCAAAGTCATGTATATAAAAAAATTTGATCCAAATATGTAAAAAGTGTGTAAAAGTATGTAAAAATACAAAAAAACATGTGAGCCTAATCCATGATGAGTGAAAAGGATAGAAAGTATCCTAAAAATGTTGTAGAAGAATGATTTTTTTGGGTGATCTCACACCAAGAATGATTTTTTCAGGTGATCTCATGCCAAGTGCAAGTTTTTGCACAATCTCAAGCCACAACAAAAGAAGTGTTGGGTAAAAGGTTGTGTTATTCTCCATCCCCGAATTCTTCCCAAAATTATACACAACTATAAGTGGTGTGATCCTACTTTGTTCCAGTTCGATCAATTTTGATCCAATTCAATCCAACGTAAATAGAAAAAGGAAATAACATGCATGGTGATTGTTGGAGCACCGTGCATGTTCTCAGTGAAAATTGTGTTGATCTAAGAAAACTTTTATAACTTCCCCTAGTCATAGGCACCTAGGAAAGGTCACAAGTGCCCAGTGCGCTCATGCATGCATTGTATCAACACTGCTGTCGAGTTGAGGACCCAAGTAATAATTTAGGCCATTTTTGTGAGTGAAATCTATGTTGTTCATGTACTATGCAAGTCCAACTTTGACTGTGTCTGTACGCTTGAATAGGGTGACTGGTTCACCCAATGTATGACTCCCTCATTTGGGGTGCATGTGACATCGTTAGAAGGATGCGGCCCAAAAGAGAGGACCATATTCTAATCTAAAATGGATGCTCTACAGGGGGATTTTCTTGGTAAAAACTAAGAGACATGCAAACAAAGTGGTTGGAAACATGTGTTAGTGAAAATAAGAAAAATATGCATATACAAGTCAATGTGTAATCTAGCAAGCAAGAAGAAAATGTATCTGCAAAAATTTGGTTTCATACATTGAATATTTCTAAAATGTCGCAAGATAATCAGGTCCAAAATGAACAAAGGCATATAAGAAATGAATAAGAAATACATAGTGCCTAGCCCATAAACAATGGCATATAATGGAAGATAGTGACACACAATAACAAGAAAAGTATCGAGACAACCATGGTAGAAAATAGTTCTGCAAGACAAATTTTGCACATGAAGCACCAATTAGAATGCTAGAAATATTAAAAGTATGTCAAACAGTGTATGATCCAATATAAAATAGAGTGCTAGGAAGAATAGAGAAGTACTATAAATTGAAATAATAACACACCTAATGTGTATGAAAGTATATGCCCCTAATAGTCATAGTGGGGATGGTAAGAAGTATAGTACCAAGCATCCATGTTACATGTAATATATCTATGTAAAGTATGCATTCACAACTAGAAGGAAAGTGAACATGCATGTGTATATAAAAAATATAATGACATACAAAATATTTATCTAACATAGTAATAAAATTTTACATGTGAGTATAAGTAAACAAGAACAATGTGCAACCAAGATATGCAGTATGTTGTGAGTGTGAATAGAATGTAGTTTGAGTGTGATATGAGTAACATCTCCCCCTAAGTGAATGTGAATGAGTATGCATGAGATGAGATTCATTTATAAAAGACCCCTCAAAGCAGTCAAGAATGAACCATAGAACAAGAGTGCATCATCGGAAATGGTTTGAATTGTGTGATGAAAGATATGATCAAAAATCATAGAAGAGAGTGAGTGAGTGTGATGAGGTTCATTTATGATTTAGACCCTCAGCAATTGAGTATTAACCATGGAACTATAACTCATCATAGGGTAATGTGTTATGATGAATGTGTACTAGAAAGATGTTTCGTGAATGTGTCGAGTGTGAAATGTGTCCATGTGTATGATTTCAAGTTCATGGATGTAGTATGCACTTAATATTGAAGTGTGAACCATAGCACAAGAGTGCATCATCAGTAGTGAGTGAGAAAAAACACCTACCAAGATGAAGAGGCCAGCAATGAGCAAAGTGGAAGTATGTGAAGTGGTAGTAACATGAGTGTAAGAGATAAACTAAATGTCGATGAGATGGTGCCAATGAGATGTAGTGGTAAGAAGAAAATAAATTGAAGACTTAGGAAGCCAATTAGAAGTAGTAGCACTTTGTGAGGTGGATGAGATAATGTTGTGGTGGATGAGCAAGGTTGAGGACATGGATGAATGATGATCTTAGGAGATGGAGGAATGACTAACTTATAAGTTTGTGGAGGAGACAAGTGAACCGAAGTGGGAGCATGCTTATGAAAAATTCTAGAAATATACCACTCATGAGAGCGATATCCAAAGGAAATGACACCCTTATCTTCTAATTGTTGTAATTTTTCATAAAGGGTGCAACAATTATTGTCACAATGGCCATTGATGTAGTGAAAATTACAATAAGAGCGATCGCGTTGGAGATGTAAGTAATGAGGAGGAGGATGTTGATTAGAAGGAAATCAAATTAAGCACTTATCAAGCAGAGCATGGAATACATAAAGAGGCTTAGCAACATGTTATAAATGTAATGGATCCTAAGTAGGAGATGGAAAAGACTTAGGTGGAGAGCGACATGGTGGTGGAGATGGAGGAAGCTTATGTAGTAGAGGGATGGAACATGCTTGTGAGGTGGAGGAGATGGAGACCTTGGAGGATGCTTAATATATGGAAGAGGAGAAGAAATAGGAGAAGATGCATTAGTAGAAGGAATAAAAGGAGGATCTATAACATGTGTAATAATTAAATCTTGTTCTAGATCAATTACCTTATAGCATAAGTGTAAATGATTCACATGTTTCATATTTCAATATTTCTTTTAATTCATGAATCAAGCCATGAAAAATATAAATATATTTGTAGATCAATGTGATGAAATATTAATTGATGCGATGCAAGAATTGAAGTGTAAAATGTAATCTAGAATAGGTTATTTCTTTCCCTGATGCAAGCTAGGTAAGCAATCATGTGTAACTCTAGGACTATTGTTAAACATAAAGTGTCTAAGAAAAACATCTTCCATTTCACAATATGTACTAATAGATCCAAAAGGTAAATGAGTGTACCATTGAAGAGCATCATCAACAAGACTATGATGGAAGGATTTTAGTAATAATCAATCATTTGAATAAGAATCCATAACTAAATGATAATGCTTAAGATGCATATATGGATTGCCAGTGCCATTGAAACATGAAAATTTAGGCATGATAAAATCCTTAGGAAATGCTGAATTGTGAATTTTATTTGGAATAGGATTTCCATGAAGAGAGTTAATAGTAGAAAAATTGTCTAAATTATCCCAAGAAGAAGAAATAGATTCACTATGAGGCCCAAATATACCATAGGAAATGAGGAAGTATGCAGAGTAATCTAAACCTCTCAAGAAGGTATAGAGGGAAACCGGTACCCCAAGCCAAACTTGTTAGATTGAGTGGGGAAAACCCATGGTTTTGTGACTCCTTGACCATGTGGGCCTAATCCATTACTAGAGAAACCATAATGGAGAAAATATTTATAGCCAAGACCATATTTGGAGAAATCCTGACTAGATGCAGAAGAGCTAGGAGTGTCTGTGGAATAATCAATAGAATTAAAATATGTGAAGGGTGATGGATCTTCTAGAACATTACAGACAACTCCATGATAAAGGAATTTAAGATGTGTATGAAGAGTGGAATGGATTTCATACATGGAAATGATCCAAGGCCTCCCAAGAAGAATATTATAATTAATATTTTTGGGAATTATGTGGCATGGAATGGGTAGCGTACATGGCCCGATGGTAATAAGGAGGGTGATAGTACCTAAGACATGTTTGGGGATATTATCAAATCCATGAATAGAAATAGATGAAGGAGCCAAAGAGGCCTCAAAAGATCCAATTGGTGGAGGAATGCAATATTAAAAATATTGAGCCCTGAGCCATTATCAACTAAGGCACGCTTAACCCCCACATTATTGATAGAAACATGAATATAGAAGGGTTTCACTCTCTAACATGGATTGAAAAGGTAACTCATCTGATGTGAAAGTAATGTGATCTTCATTAAGAGATAGAGTAGAAGTAAACTTATGATACACATACTCAGGTGAAGTATGAGGATGAATATAAGTGTTAGCTAGATAAGACCTAAGTTTATTGATACAATCAGGATGATCTTACAAAAAGGCATGGATGGAGACATCCATGATGAGAGGATCCTAAGGAAATGAGCGAAACAATAATATGAGGACTCAAGAGTGTTTGAATGAGATGAGTTCACCAAATTATTTAACAAATATTGAAATTTATAAAATGCTAATTGAGATTCACAAAAAAATGATAAACAATAAAGTATAGATCTGACCTAAGTAATAAGCTAGAGAAATATGAAACCCTAGGTGCAAGAGATGAAATAAGAGACTTAGCTAATTTTTCAATAATTCCAAAATATATTGAGCTGGAAAAATGATGAAACATGAGGAAAGACTGTTGCAAGTGAGCCTAGAAAATATCATAACTATCGAGATGACAGTCAGGGTGCCTGATCGGGTCAGGGTGTCTCTAGGCACTAAAGACCTTCTGTAGGCTCATGTGAGTGCACAAACCTTAGAAAATGATTTTTACTATGTCACAAAAGTGTCATTAGCCTTCACCATTAGTCTCTTGTATGTCACTAGATGTCCACATAATTCACTTGTAACTTCTCTCTCAAAAGGCCTCCCGTAAACCCCAAAACACATCAAATCCTAAAAAGCAAAAGATGAAAATGGGGAGTCACACTAATCCTCGATAGTCATCCTATAGAGTGAACTTATGACCAAGCATTGCACTACATTTCAAACTCCATTTAGTTCTCTCTCTCTCTCTCTCTCTCTCTCTCTCTCTCTCTCTCTCTCTCTCTCTCTCTCTCTCTCTCTCTCTCTCTCTCTCTCTGTGTGTGTGTGTAAAATTGTGTGTGTAGGTGACTCTTGTACGTGTGTGTAAATGCATGGCTCTTATGCGGGATGCATTGATCAAGCAATAGATAAATATAGAAATGTAAGTACATGTGTGGATGTCAAAATTAACTTCCCTCCTATGAATTTTATGCTAAATAATGTTTTCCATTATCCCTTGAATGAAGCTAGATGGGTGTGTTGATATTCTTATAATTTCTTTGGATACAACTAGTATATAGATGTTTATATCTTGGTCCTTTATTATGGTCACATATATTTGTATTTATATGATTCCCTTGTTTAAGTTTTATAATTAACATCTAAAAGTCCGACCACAAAGAAAACAAGATGCCCAAAAGATAAAAGAATCCCAAAAGGACGAGTACAATACAAAGAGTTTGGGGGCCCTTAGAGAGGATGAGGGCACCTGACACTAGCATCCTGGATGGGTGCTGGTATACAAAGCTAAGAAAGATAAAGTAGTGAAAGTCAGACTAGGAAATGAGGTGTAAAAGACCACAAAGAAATAAATAAAGTAAATAAAGAGGCCAAACATAGATGTCAATTACTAGATTTCTCAAGCTTAGGAATCATATGAATATTTGAATGTGATTAGGACCTATAAATATAGTCAAATACGTGATTTAGTGTCTATAAGAGAATGATACTTGGAATCTCACCCCTCTCCTGAAAGGAAGAAAAATCATTTGGTATAAGTGGGTTTACCAAACAAAGTATGGTGCTGATCGAGATGTATAAAAGTTTAAGGAATGAATTTTAGCTAAGGGTTTCTCCTGGTAGTTGGGGTTGATTATTCAAAAAATTTTCTCCTATAATGAAAGATAACTTCCATTCGATTAAACCTTGACATAGTTGTGAGTAGATGGGAAGTACACTAGATGAATGTTAAGATTTGATTCCTTCATGGGGACCTAGAGCAAGAGATCTATATGGAAAACCCCGCATATTATTTCAATTATTCCTTCCTTATTTACAAGTTAAATAAGTTTCTCTAGATCCTTAAACAAGCCCCTCATGTTTAGTATGCAAAGATAGACTCCTCTCTCGCTTGCATCAAGGTTGACTTGGTGAAACTCTTGCCCTAATGTTTACGTTATTTGGTAGGATGACTTCATACTCATCTTTGTTCTATATGTTGATGATTTTCTTATCACAGAAACTCTTCCTCTATCATCAATTCCGTAAAGATTTTTTTATCCAAAAACTCTTCTTGAATGACTTAGATTTGCTTCATTACTTTCTTGCGACACATATTTCACAATTTGACTTAGGAATTGTAATTTTGTAACCTAATTACACCCTTGGTTTTCTATCTATATTTCACATGTATGATTATAAGCCTTCTCCCACTCCTTTCCTTTTTGGGGTTAAGTTAGTTTCGATTACTCTACTTCCAAAGTTGATGGTACCCTTTATCGCCAACAAAGGTGGCGAGCTTGATATATCTAACTCGAAAATTGGCCATGTCTTTTGTATATTTTTTGGATCATGTCCATATTTATGCAAGAGCCTCATGATTTTCATTAGAAAGAATCAAATCAGATCCTTCATTATATTTATGGCACTCACACTAATAACATTAACTAATTAGGAGGGAAAGAGATTGATCTTGTTGGTTTTACCAATTTTGATTGGGCCGATGATCTTGATCATCAGAATTCTACCTTAGGCTGCATTTTTTACTTTTATTTTTGGTCCTATCAGTTGTTTAGACAAGAATAATATTTTGATGTTGATATCTTCTACAAAGGAATAATAGATAGTCCAATAGTAAAATATGCCACAAAATTTATTTGGTTACAGGGGATTCTGTAGGAGTTTGGTATTCAATTTTGGTGGCCTAATATAATTTACTATGACAACATGAGCACCATCTCGATTTTATGAAATCCTGGTTCAACATACAAAAACAAAGCACATTGAGATCCACATAAAATTCACATGGGATTTGATTCATGGAGATATAATCAACTTTTAGTATTGTCATACTTATGATCGTAGGTTGCAAACATATTTACCAAGCCCTTCACTGAAGCTAAGCTCCTTTAATTTCCCTCTCTTCTTAGGGTGACATCTTCTAAATACTCCCATCTTCTTTGATTTTTCTATTCCTCTTCTCCTCTTATTATTTTTAAAAATATGTTATTGGTACATGGGTACTTTATCGAGGCCTTTATATACTGAAACCGTTGACACATATTTCTTAGTTGTCTAGGGGATTTCTCTTTCTTTTATGAATTTTCATGACCTCTTCCTTAGATTTGATGAATGTGGTAAGTTGGTGTGTGTGACTTGTCTCATCATCACTTGATGTCTTTTCCACCTCACATGGTGAATCATCTCACTTATGTGAGATCAAAGGTCATAGGAGTTATATGACACATGGAAAATTCTGTCATATAATCTTTCATTGTCATATGCGTCAGTGACATCATAAGAGTTACATTCCCTTTTGGAATCATAACTCCTTTTTCCCTCATTAAGGAATGATTTTCCAGAATGGTAGTTACACAACACTCCCATAAGTACCCTTCTTTTGATCTGTGATAATGAGTAGACATATTCTTTCATGCACAAATATCCTTGTTTTTCAACTAATCTTGTTAATTATTTAGAGATTTCACCGTAGGAAGAACAATCACTAAGAGGGGGAGAATCATTATTTTAAAAAATTATTCAATTAACCATGTACAATTGTAAACCTTTAAGTATCAAGAACATGAAACAATGTATACATCATCAACCATGAGAGAATTTAACACATAGACACAAGATGTAAGTGGGAAACCCCCAAGGGCAAGAAAACCCACCGAAACTTGTGTATATTTTAATTTGTACAAATTTTATATATATTAAAGCATCCACTTCATAAGGAGCACCAACCCTTACAAATTTAGTCGGAACCAACCCCACAAAGAGCCCTAACCCTTATTTATTAGAGAACACACTCTATAAGGAGGGTACAATCCCCCAAGATGACCAAACACCAACCTATCCCCTTTGGTATGAAGATAACCTCATGCCCTTTTTTCTCAAACAAATGATGATGATCAAATTTTCATCTCCTTCCACTCGTACACCTCTCAAACCATGTCTTCTCTTTCTTTACTCATACATGCACATACATGTGTTGATTAGGTCATATGACCTTGAATTTCTACTAATCTTCTCCTCTCAACCTATCATGCCTCTTCTTTTCTCTTCTCTAGATCAATATACCCTCTTCATACATCTCCTCTTGGTCACTCAAGATTTCAACCACACCACCAACTAAAATGAGCTTTACACTTTTTTGATACATGACTCTTATCATAAAACACTCTATGTCGAAAAATACCATATGAACATGTAAGTTCATTCATAAACAATGTAAATAATCATTATAAAATTTTAAAAATGATATTACATGACCCTTTAGGTTGGCATATGCCTAAACAATACAATTCTTTTCAACTAGGCCTAAAACTAGGTCTTCATCTCCAACGGTCAAAATTTAAACTTCAAGGAAATTCACTAGCTCCATCATGACTTCATCATCTCTTGAAAATTTATCAACATCCTATCATAACCATTTCAATACTTGAATAACTCTCAACCCGTATCTTTTCATGGAGCACTACAATAGGAAAGCACCTCTTATTAGGTCTCAAGCACCTAATTAATAGTCTTCAAGAATGAGCTAGTTCACACCTCAAATCAAACTATCAAGAAACACATGGCACATCATTGGAAATCTCTCATCCTCGGGAAACTCAAAAAAAAATCATTAAACCTTCAAATAAGGCCACAAGACCCCAAAACACCTCCATCTCTAAAAATGCTCATACCTAGTTCTAGGTCTCAAGAAATAGTCTTCTACTCATCAAGTTCCAATAGCTCAAGGAAAAATTCCAAGAATCACCAAAAGTTGAAAAACTTAAATGGAATTTTGAAGCACACCGTTAGAGAAAAATTACAGCACCCCCAAATGAGTTATGGATCTACTTTTCTAAGGCAGAATCATTTGGTGTAATCCGCATAACATTGAATCTTCCTCAAAGTGTGGGACTTTGTATAATAGGAAGACTCTCTAGATTAAAGGCTAGTTCCTATTCCTCTATTTAGGTGCATACATATAAACTTGTAAAGGTTTTGTTCTTAATCCTAATCTAAACTTTACCAAGGAGACAGGGGTGGAAGGAATACAGAAATTTAAAAAAGCTACACTACGAGGTGATGCACCAAAGGAATGATGGACATTTGTTTTGCTGATAGACACAAACCAAATAAAATGCATACAATAATCAAGCACATATAACCAGATTAATGATGAAAGACTAGATGAGAGAAAAGAAGATAGGAAGGATCTAGAATCAATCACAAAACATTTTATTTCTCTACAGATTGATATAATACATCAATAAATGGCCAAGATGTGAGAAAGTGTATTACACTTTTTTATAAAGGTCTTAACTCCATGAGTCCCTTGCTAGAAAGAAAGGGGATCTTGCAAAAAAGACAAGAGAATGTCTAACCCTTTACAATGAATCCCACCCCCATATTTATAGATTCAATCAAAGAGAAGAAAGAGAGAGAGAAGCGGGAAAAGTAGGTCAAAGCTTAACCACTACTTTGTTAATGCTTCTGATGAAATCTTACCCTAGATCCATCTTTACTACATCAATCCTTGGTTTGGCACCTTGAAGGAAGAGGAAATAGTGAAACAAATCAAATTTGATTTGGTTGTTGAGGCAAGAAGATCTTGCATTGAAATCCCAAAGATGTTTCCTCCATTTTCCTTCACCTAACCTCCTAAAAATTAAAGTTTCAGACCTCCATGGCGTGGGTGAGGCCGAGATCTTTCCAACGGTGTCAAATTCACAATATTTCAAGCCCTAGTCAAAGATACGCCCCTTTGAATTTTGTATCGGGTCCGTATAGATGGGTGGGAAAAAAATTTGAAAAATGGGTCCCCTTTTGATATGGGACATGTGGCAGCCAAATTAGAGAAAAATTGGGCTTACAGGTCCGCAATTTATCTTTTTTCCCTATTGCACAAAAAATGCAAAACTCAAAAAAAACTCCCGCAACCTCGAGGCTCTGCCTAGACACGTGGCTCCTTTTGGTTGGTTGGGAATGCACTTCCATATTTGTCTTTGTGCCTTTTGAACGAAAGGAAAATTTTCACTTTTTCCTCCAACTCCCCACTTTGGCTTTGACTCGGGTTCACACGCTAACTTTTTCCTTTAGTCGGAGTTGCGGGCCATTTTAGAACTTTTACCCCTTTTGAAACAACAAGGCAAAAGAACCAACTTTTCACCCAATGACCTACTTTTCCCTGGGACACGCGGCAGTCTCGCACTCATTTGTAAAGATTTTCTTTATTGAATCTTTGAATCAACACCATTAAGACACTTAGCAGCCTCTGCCGCCTATGTTTTTGCATTGACTATTAAACTAACTCAGCCCCTATTGGAATAACAAGTGGAGGCACTATGCTTTCTTGAAAACCCGGCCCAAATTTTCCTTTGAGGAGTGTCGAGTTGACACTTGTCAACCTCCGCTGATCTTTAGACTTTTCAATGGTCTCTCTTATCCTTTTGGACTCTAGGCTACGTGGCGAGCTTGCACTCATTTGGGTTTCCACCTTTGGACTAACTCTTGGAAATGCGTCAGGCCGACACATGGCACTCTCTGCTTGCACTTTTATACTTAGCCAATTTTGATGCCCGCCTTGTCCCCTTTTTGACTTTATTTTGACCATTTGCTATGTGGAGGGCTGGCGCAAGTTTGAGTCTCCACCTTGGATTTCCTTTCCGGTTTGTGCACCAAGCTAACACCTGGCACTTCCTTTTAGTTGAATAATTTTCAACGCCCCAAAACTTCTTGGAATTTTGGATGCGTGGAAGCTTGGTGAAAATTTGGGCTCTCCCTTTTGGATTCACCTTTGGAGAAGCGCCATTAAGACACGTGGCTCCTTCTGCTACCTCCTCCATACTTAGTCATTTTTGGGATTTTTCTTGAACCATTTTGAGCCCAAAGACTTCGGATCTTCACCATTTCTTCCCTTTCTTTCTTCTTTTCCTTTGTGGCACTACCCCTTTCTTCTCTAACCCTATAATTTCATTGTTGAGTCTACCTATAACTTGCATAAATGAATTTAAGACATGAAAAGACTTGAAAAAGTCATTTCTTCTTATATAGGGTCGTTTAATCTTTCTCAACCCACCACTTCATCATTTGAGTCCTTCTTTAGACCTTTCCACAAGATCTCAACAAGATTTCCTTCAGGTTCTTTTATGCAAGGTCATGGATGATCCAATATTTTTCCCGAGGGGGTGAAATATGGATAACAATTTGGCAACTCACTGGGTATCTCCCTGTAGATGAAAAGACCAAATTCCTTGTCATATCCATTGGGCATGGAGTCAAGAATGAGGGTGTGATACTAATTCTCCCTCTGATTCATGAACCCGACTTGCATTATTGGTCTTCATAAGAAATCTTGAAACAAGTTTTCTTAGAGTAGAAAATTGTTTTGACCCGAGCTTCATCTTTCTCTCTGAATGGACTGTAAAGCAAAAAAACAACACAACTATATACAAAATTGAAAATCATACATGTTCCAAGTAGAACATGCAGAGCGTGCAAAGCACTTAGGAGAAAAGTAACCTAGACTATAGCAAGACAATGTGCACAAGCACTTAGAGGAAAAGAAACTAAGCTAATATGTACAAGGTGAGAACTTTCCTATTAGTAGCAGTGCTTAAGATAGATCCCATTCACTAGAATCTGTAACTCCTCACCATCTAATGTAGATAATTGAAAATCATTGCTACTTTTACATTTTGTGACCATATAAGGGCCACTCCAGATGGCATCAAACTTAGAATGTCTCCCTGGTTTTGCTCGGTCTACATCCCATTTCAACACTAGGTCTCCTTCCTGAAAGTTCCTTGCTCTAGCCTTCTTGTCAAAGCATCTTTTAATTGAGGCCTGATCCTTCTCCATTGTTTGAAGTGCATGCTCTCTGGTTTCTTCTAATTCCATCAACTCTACATACCTGGCCTCCATTGGTTCAAATTCAGACATCTCCAGCTATCTCATGAGTTCCAATGCTGGCAACTCTAGTGATATAGGCAACACTACCTCTTTCCCATAGACAAGATTGAATGGGGAGCTACCTGTAGATCTTTTGGGTGTTGTCCTATCAGCCCATAAGGCTGATTTGAGCTTTGTGTGCCAGGTCCTCTGGTTTTCATCAAGAGTTCTTCTGATGATCCTTAACAGGTTCTTGTTTGTGGACTCAGCTTGACCATTACCTTGAGGGTAATAGTTTGATGAAGTGCTTAGGTAAATCCCATTCTTGACAGCCCACTCTATGACCTTGGAACCTATGAATGCCAATGCATTGTTTGATATAATGGTAGTTGGCACTCCAAACCTGGTCACTAACCCTTCATAGAAATCTAGTATGCTAGATTCATTTGCCTCTTTGAGTGCCACTGCCTCGGTCCACTTGGTGAAATAATCTGTTGCTACCAGAATCCATTTATGGCCTTGGCTTGAATTTGGATTGATGACTCCAATGAATTCCAATCCCCATTGCATGAAAGGTTGGTCAATTGAAATTGGGTGCAATGGAAGTGTTGCTAGCTTTTCTTTTCCTTTGAAGAATGCACAATTCTTGCATCTTTTGATCCATGTATAGCAGTCACTAAACACTCTGGGCCAATAATATCCTACCTTCATGATTTTGAGTTTGTCACCCTTGGAGAAAAATGGCCTCCAACTGCTTCAACATGGAATTCTTGTAACACTCTTTCGATCTGATTTGTCCCAATGCACCTTAGCAGAACACCATTGATGTCCCTTTTAAACAAGACACCATCAATGAAAACATATGGGATGGCCTGGAGTCTGAAATGCCTTCTTTTTTCTTTACTCATCCCATGAGGACACATGCCCATTTGAAGGAAGTGCACCATGTCTTGAGTCCAACAAGGAGCAAGTACATTAGCATCTTCTTCTTCTTGACTATTCTGTAGAACAAAAACAACCTCCTTTTCACTGTTTGCTTCTTCTTGCTACCTGAGGCTAGTTGTTCACACAACCCCTTACCATAGACCAACTTAGTGACCTTGATCTCAATGTCATACTCCATGACACAAGTGATCCATCCTACTCATTTTTCATTCAGATCCTTACTGAGAAGGAAATCTTTAACTCCTACATGGGAGACTAACAATTGGATCTTATTGTTCGAAACTAGATGCTTGAACTTTTTTAGTCCTCTGATCACTACCAAGACTTGCTTTTCAATGAAAGAATATCTTACTTCATAGTCTTCTAGACCTTGACTGAAAAAGGCAATTGGTTGTTCTGTGTCTTCTTTGTTCTGCTGAACTAAGATTGCAGAGATAGTGTCACTACCACCAAAGGCATACAATATGAAGTCTTTGGAGAAATATGGATTCACAAGAGTTGGGGCTTGTGATATAGCTTCTTTGATGGCCTCAAAGCTTTCCCTTCCTTCACTTTCCATCTGAATGTTAAGCTCTTCTTCAACATCATTGTTATTTGCTTAACAAGGGCAAGAAAGTTCGAACAAACCTTCGAACAAAGTTGATCTTCCCTAAGAATCTTTGAAGATTTTTGTGACTTGGCAATGGTAATGCTCTTATTGCTTCAACTCTCTCTAGGTCAATTTCCAGACCCTCCTTAGACACAATATGGCCTAAAATCCTACCCTCATGGGCCAAGAATATGCATTTTTTAGGGTTCAATGATACCCCAAATCTCCTACATCTTTGAAACACTTGCCTTAGGTGAAAAATGTGGTCTACCACGTTTTTGGAGAACACAGTAATGTCATCTAGATAGATCAGCACTATTTTGTTGATTATCCCTTTGAATGCCATATCCATGGCCCTTTGAAAAGTGGAAATGGCATTAGACAATCCAAATGGAATTTTTCTATAGGCATAGGTGCCCCATTTGGTGGTGAAAGTAGTTTTGAACTAATCATCTTCTTTCACCATGATCTAATTGTATCCTAAGTAGCCATCTAAGAGAGAGAATCTCTCTGATCCAGACACCACTTGCAAGATCTACTCCATTGAAGGGAGTGGGTAATGATCTTTGAGAGAAGCTCTATTCAAATCTTGAAAGTCTACACACAATCTAATTTCCCCATTCTTTTTCCTGACTGGGACCAGATTAGCAACCCAACTTGAATGTTTGATTGGAAATATTATACTTGCCTCTATCAGCTTACTCAGCTCCTTCATCATCAGAGGCTCAATATGTGGATTGACTGGTCTCTGCTTTTTCCTAATGGGCTTAATAGTTGGATCTAATTCAATTGTGTGTTGTGCTAGATTTGTATTGAACCCTCTCAGGTCTTCATACTTCCAAGCAAATACATCTGGAAATTCTTGGCAAAGTTGTATGAATTCATACCTTTCTTGCTTAGTGGCCACTTTGCCAATTTGAAGTGTTTTGTTCTCTCCGACTGGAATTAACTCTAAATCTTCTCCTTTGATATGTAGGTTAGCCTTCTCTTTTCTAAACTGATCATTAGGATTGAATATGGACTCCAATGTCACTAAGCCTTTAGGAAGATTGTTTTTATGTAGCTATACTATTTGATTCCCATATTGTTGTTCTAATCTGCTTTGATTATTAGTTCAGAATTCAGCTTCTTCTTGCAAAAAATTAATGATCTGCTGATCATTCCTGAACACTTGCCAACATGTGTTGTTTTCTCACTCACTCCTTGGTCTCACAGCCACATGGATATGTGGTTGTCCTTTGTCTCTCTTGATGTTTTCCACCATATCAAGTGTTTCTCCAACTACTATAAGTCTATCAACAGCTTCATTCTCTTTCCTAGGTATAGACACAATGTTGAAGGATTCAAAATCCTCCATGAGATCCCATACTCTACTCTTATAGTTCTTGATTAGGTCATTCTTGACAGCATTAACTCCTTTGACTTGATTGGCAACCAGCTCACTATCACCAAACACTTACAAATTCTTGATTCCTAGCTTCCTTGCCCAATGAAGGCCATGGACTAAAGCCTCATATTCAGCAATGTTATTTGAGCAAGCAAACTGAATCTAAAGGCTGAATAATATTTCATACCTTTGGGGGACACAATCATAGCTCCTCCTCTAGCTCCTTGTCTACTCCTTGAGCCATCAAATAATAATTGTCATACCTCATTGTCATCTTTATGCTCGCTTAATTAGGACAGAAGAAGATGATTCTCTTCATGTAGACAAGTGAGACACCTAGCTCAAATTCTTCTATCTCCTTGAAGGGTAAAAAGTCATGTATCTTGTTGGCCCATTCATCTAGAGTCAAGTTTGGAATGCATCCTACCTAGGTATCTACTTCACTAGTGTTTAGGAGGTCTTCTTGATCAAAAGCCGAGCGCTTGGCATTCATTGGGCTAGGCACATAAGATTCAATATCCTTTTATTTCGACGGTGTATTGGCAACTAATCTTTGAGAAGGGGATTGGGAGGTCCCATTGAATTCCTCGCTTGCCAATTGACAAACATAGTCTCACCTGGAGATGTCTCTTACTGAGCTCCTTGTTGTTGATCTCCTTCTTGGCTAGGTTCTTGTGGCACCATACTAGTCTACACCATCAAGGCCTGATTGAGTGCACCATTAAAGCACATTGATTGGTTATGTGGCTGATTGCATGGAAAGCACCAATCATATTCTTGTGCCATGTTGTTCTGTGCTAGAACCAATGCCCTTGATGTTGAGGTTGTATTTGGATCATAAGACCTAAAAGGTCTAGCAGCTTGAGGTTGTCCTTGGTTTTGACTCTGATTTATAGTCTGAGATGGTGGTCTATTTTGCTTGATATTGAGGTCTAGCTTGATACTGAGTCTGAGGCTGATATGGCCTAGAGCTCTGGGCTTGTTGTCTCTTGATGGTCACCAACTCATTCCCTAGTTTTGAAGTTGTTTCATGACTTCTTGAAGTTATTTTGAGGTATTAGATGATGAGGTGGAGGCTTCAGCTGAGCTTTGACTCCTGGGAGTAGGTACAAGGGCTAATGTGGGCATTTGGCTAACATCTGGGCTTCCTAGCTTGGGGTATAGAGGCATGGATGGCCTAGGAGTGATTTTTCTAGCCTAGATCAAATGGTTCTCAGCCCCTATGGAAAGGCTATAAGTCAGAGTAATGTTATACCCCCATTTATTGAATCATCAAAGAAATATTAGAATTTAAATCCCTAAGAAATTATAAGAAGGCACCTTCATTAGTGGGCTTTACTGTTGTTGGAATCCTATCCTAGGTCTGCTAGAATCTGAGGTTAAAGTTTGTCAGTTGCTTGTTCGAGGATCTCTTGATTGTTGTTAGTTGCTCCAACAAAGATAAGTTATCACCTTTCTCCCCAAACTGGTTGTGGAAAGTTGTGCACAACTAGTTCCAATTTTGGATAGAGCTTGCCTCAAGGCTTCTAAACCATTGTGAAGCTTTCCCTTTGAGTGAAGAGGTGAGCAACTTGACTGTAATGTCCATCTCATGGATTTTGGATTGTACAGACATTTGCAATATCTTGGACATGATCACTAGGAGAAGTCTGGTTTTCCCTAGTGAAATATGGGATGCTTTTTAATGCTGCAATTGGGACCGGATTTTGTGCATTCAGGGTGAGTGGACTACTGCCAGTGAAGTTGACATATGGATTTGGTTGTGCCATTCTAATTGGTCTAAGAACCCTTATAGACTGAAAGAAAGGCCTTGCAGGTGGAGGTGTTGATAAAGCTCTGATTGGTGGGGATAGAGACCTTTGGGCTCTTCTTCTTTCCCTCCCTCTATCTGGGGACAAGTCTAGATAGACAAATAATCTCTTCTCTGGTTCTTGATCATGTTTGTAGTCTTCTCATGAACTTGCTTGGACTACTGAAACCAATGGAATTATTTCTTTTGGAGTCGCCAGATGTACAATTTTAGGACTTCTTAAAAGCCAGAATCATAGCAAGTGTACATCAATTCTTACTGTAATAAGATGGAGACTTCTCTCTATCCCACCGGGCATGCCAAAACTATTAGAGGAAAATCACAACACCCCCAAATGAGTTAGGGATCTACTTTTCTAAGGTAGAATCATTTGGTGTAATCCACATAACATTAAATCTTCCTCAAAGTGTGGGACTCTGTATAATAGGAAGACTCTCCAAATTAAAGGTTGGTTCCTATTCCTCTGTTTAGGTGCATACATAGAAACTTGCAGAGGGTCTGTTCTTAATCCTAATCTAAACTTTACCAAGGAGACATGGGTAGAAGGAATACAAAAATTAAAACAAAGCTACACTATGAGGTGATGCACCAAAGGAATGATGGACACTTGTTTTTTTGAATAGACACAAACCAAATAAAATGCATACAATAATCAAGCACATATAACCAGATTAATGATGAAATACTAGATGAGAGCAAAGAAGACATGAAGGATCTAGAATCGATCACAAAACACGTTTTATTGCTCAGATTGATACAATACATCAATAGATGGCCAAGAGGTGAGAAAGCGTATTACAATTTTTTATGGAAGGTTTGAACTCCATGAGTCCCTTGCTAGAAAGAAAGGGGAGCTTACAAAAGACAAGAGAATGTCCAACCCTTTAAAATGAATCCTTCCCCCATATTTATAGATTCGATTAAAGAGAAGAAAGAAAGAGAGAGAGAAATGGGAAAAGTAGGTCGAAGCTCAACCACTGCTATTAATGCTTCTGATGAAATCTACCCTCAGATCCATCTTTACTTGCATCAATCCTTGGTTTGGCACCTTAAAGGAAGAGGAAATGGTGAAATAGATCAAATCTGATCTGGTTGTTGAGGCAAGAAGATCTTGCATTGAAATCTCGAAGATGTTTCCTCCATTTTCCTTCACCTAACCTCCTTAAAATTAAATTTTCAGGCCTCCATGGCATGGGCGAGGCCGAGATCTTTCCAATGGTGTCAGATTCATGATATTTCAAGCCCTGAGTCAAAATATATGCCCCTTCAAATTTTGTATCGGTCCATATAGATGGGTAGGGAAAACAATTTGAAAAATGGGTCCCCTTTTGATATGGGACATGTGGTAGCCAGATTAGAGAAAAAAATTGGGCTTACGGGTCCGCAATTTATCTTTTTGCCATATTGCACAAAAATGCAAAACTCAAAAACTCCCACAGCCCTGAGGCAGCTCTGCATGGACACATGGCTCCTTTTGGTTGGTTGGGAATGCACTTCCATCTTTGTCTTTGTGCCTTTTGAATGAAAGGAAAAATTCTCTTTTTCCTCTAACTCCTGCTTTGGCTTTGACTTGGGTTCACACACTAACTTTTCCTTAGGTGGAGTTACAGGCCATTTTGCAACTTTTACCCTTTTGAAACAACAAGGGGCAAAGAACCAACTTTTCCCCAATGGCACGATTTTCCCTAGGACATGCAAGTGGCAGTCTAGCACTCGTTTGGAAACCTTTTCTTTATTCAATCTTTGAATCAGTGCCATTAAGACACTTGGTAGCCTCTGCTGGCTGTTTGTGCATTGACTATTCAACTAACTCGGCCCCTATTGGAATAACACGTGGAGGCACCGCGCTTGCTTGAAAACCCGGCCCAAAGTTTACCTTTGGAGGAGCATCGAGTTGACACTTATCGGCCTCCGCTGATCTGTAGACTTTTCAACAATCTCTCTTATCCTTTTGGACTCGGGCTACGTGGCAAGCTCATGCTCATTTGGGTTTCTACCTTTGGACTAACTCTTGGAAATGCACCAGGCCAACACATGGTACTCTACTTGCACTTTTATACTTAGCTGATTTTGAGGCCCGCCTTGTCCCTCTTTTGACTCTGTTTTGACAATTTACTACATGGAGGGCTGGCACAAGTTTAAGTTTCCACCTTGGATTTCCTTTCCGGTTTGTGCCAAGTGACACTTTGCACTTCCTTTTAGTTGAATACTTTTCAATGCCTCGTAACTTCTTGGGATTTTGGACGCATGGAAGCCTGGCACAAATTTGAGCTCTCCCTTTAGATTCACCTTTGGAGAAGCACCGTTAAGACACATGGCTCCTTCCACTACCTCCTCCATACTTAGTCATTTTATGGCTTTTTCCCTTGAACCATTTTGAGCCCGAGGACTTCGTATCTTCATTGTTTCTTCCCTTTCTTGCTCCTGGTTCCTTTATGGCACTACCCCTTTCTTTTCTGACCCTGAAATTCAATTGTTGAGTCTACCTATAACTTAAAATGAATTTAAGACATGAAATGGCTTGACAAAGTCGTTTCTTCTTGCACAGGTCATTTAATCTTTCTCAACCCCGCCACTTCATCATTGAGTCCCTCTATGACCTTTCCACAAGATCTGAATGAGATTTCTCAGGTTATTTCTATGCGGGGTCGTGGATGATCCAATATTTTTCCCAAGGGGAGTGAAATATGGATAACAACACCTCCTCAAGTACTCACATGCATATATCACATGGAGAATTTCAAACTTGAATACATGTTCCTATCACCTTGTTAGCAGAAGCCTAATAAAGTTGATTAGGCCATTAGGACTTTAATATGACAACATATCATCAAATCATACCAAAATATCAAACACATCACATCAAACCCATATAAGCTATCTATTCTCATATATTGATGTTACACCATGCATTTCATCACAAACCCTATTGGACCTATACGCTTTGTTTTGACCTCATTAGGCCATTAGTGGTAGGTCAACTTGGAGGGATATTTCACTACATTATTGCATATAACCTGTCTAAATATCTTCATATACATTTATAACATGTCTCAAGATATCTCCCAAAGTTTTTATTTCATCATGAAACCCAGAAACATATATGCACTGCAAATATTCCATAAAAAAATGTTATAGCTTCTTACCATGCCAAGAACATACAAATGCCACAAAAATGAACTATTATGGATTCTCTACAACCTTGAACCTTCACATTATCTTTCCCATGCCATTACATGACAAAAAATTCATATATTCTCCATTTCTATAAGACTAGGGTTTTAGGAAGGTTTATACATGTTTAACATCTTAAGAATGGCTAAAAAATTACGATGTCAATTTTACCTCATTCCACTTAAAAATACATCTTATCTCCATGCCCTAACTTCCACAAAAATCCCAATACCCCATGTAATGTACACATGTGTGGGTGAGCATTCAGACTTGACCATCGAGCTTAGAATGACTATTTTGAGAGCTCGGTAGAGCTTAAAACACCTTTTCAATATTTTCCTTCAACCTTCTAACCTAAAAATTTGCACACACCTTTACGATGATAACCTATATGTTCTCCAATGCTCATTCATAAATGCTCATCTCTGAAACTCACCATGCAACATGATTTGTACAAGAATTATTTCTTTTTCTTCATGATCTTGCTTCTAAAGGACCTTGAACATACACAATACTCCTGAAAAATGGGCTTGTACAACTTCTACACATGTTAAGTAATGTCTAAACACATTTCACATGCCCGTAATAACTTTATTTGGAATACTTTTCTTCATACCTTATGTCATGATAACACTAGGTCTAGAATGGTTTCCTTCAACTCATGCCTTGATTAAAATGACATGTTATCCATTATTTAATAGTACTAACACCTCCGACATGACTCCATAAAAATTGTATACATCATAAAATCCTTATTATAAGCTCTAAATCTTATACACAACACCTTTCTTGCAATAACCATGCATCAAAAGCATGCATACCCACCTAGACACCATGTACCTCACTACCAATCAACCGTCACTCATTTCACCTTATTTGGCATCACATATTAGCTAATATTCCACCACTACATCTTAACATCAATGTTACTTGACATAAATGACAAAATTAATGACACAATGTCCAATAATCTCCCCCTTTTTCATTGATGGTAACCATCTTCAAAAAAAATTGTGGAAACAAACATTGTAAACACCTTCACTACTCTCTTTTCTTTTTTTTGAGTTTACCCTCCCCCTTTAACATCTATGACAAATGAAACAATGACATCTTTTATAAAAAAAATGCACACAAACATACGTACAAGACCCCCTTGGATTTTACTCACTTTCTTGACTTCAAACATTGCAAATGATCCATGGACATGGTCTTCAAACATCCACAAGACTCCCTAAACAAATTAAGACCAATTTTGGTCCTCATTCTTGTTGTAGAACTTCTTATAAAATTTAATCTCTAAGAATCGTGATCTTTGTTCCCTTCACATTGGACTTTTTCAACATACATCATTTAAACCATCTCCTCTTGAGATGATGCATCATACTATAGAACATAACACTTTATGCAAACTACTTCATACTTATTTAGTCTTTTCATCAGTTGTGGACCTGACTTCCCCTTGGATCATGCTCTCTATAAAATTGGAGATCTTTTGGAGTAATTATTTCCCATTTACTACATATATTTTCTCATCTTGAGCACAAAAATTCACTCATAGCTCACAAGAATCATTTAGGAACTCAATGAATCAACATTTTTCTAGATTCTATCATATTCATACTATCTTGACACTTTATTCATAAATTGAAACTTATCTCTTGGTCATCAAAGATCTACCCAAACCTAAGAACTTTTTCTTCATGCTCATATCACTCATACAAAAAGTTTCTTAACCTTAATTTGGTCCTTTATGAAGCATACTACTTGTCAAACCTTCATAGAGATCTACCAAATATCTCTTAAAAACACTATCTATATTCATGATTGATTACACAATCGTTCTCATAGTAATACCATACACTATCATGACATAGACTATACTTGAATAAAAAACTAAACCATAACCTATAGAGTTGTTGGTGAGAAAATTTGTCGATATGGAAAACTAGGTGTCTCCGTCGATGTTCATGGGACCACGCCCCTCTGCTTTGAATGGTTAAGCTCCCATTATTGACTGATAACTAATCTACTCCTACTTAAATGTTTTGGGCTAGCCAAATAGGTTAGGGGTCACACAAGAACACTCCACTCGAACTTGTTGGAAAGTTCTTGTATGGGGTACAAGGGAGTAAATTACAATAATGAGAGATGGATGGAAGTTAAGAAAGGAAGGTTATTGTTGTGAGTATACAAATTGTAGATTTCACACCCAATAACTAGAATATTTCAAACATTCAATATAGAGGGAAAAAATGAAGCTATCTATTGAAACATACAAACCAAGACACTAAGTTCTCAAGTTCATCTATCAAAGATACCAATCTCTTATCGATAACCCTACTTACAAAGTACATAGAAGAGAGGAGGGGAGGAAACATGAGATGCTTATAACAACTATGCTTATAATGTCAATGATGAGAGGAAACCATGCACACAAATTTGCACACATTCATGCATCTTGAAGGTAGAAACTCCTTCCTTGATTGACATTTACACAAGTTGTACAATGCAAGGGAAAAGAAGAAAGCATGTAGAAGAAATGTATCTTTATTTCATGTATATTGATGACACAAATTCCAACAACATATTACAATCCACTATTGCTACAAAGTACAAAAAAATTAGGATATTTTGGAATGGAGAAGCCATCCCAATTTATAGCAATGTGAATTGACTAATTTCCTACCTCCATACATGAATACTCGTTGTATCAATCATTTCATGACTTTTCACCTTCCTAGGAATAGAAAAATAAGTTCCCTTTTTCTAAATTAAAGGGACATTTACAATGTTACTTTATAAAGTCACTTAATTGATTGAGATGAGATACAATGATTATTCCCAATGAATAATTAGAAAGGGGGAGAAAGGAAAGGGAGAATGAGAAAAGGAAGGAGGGTTTTCACATTGTATGAAGAGGTTATCCACAATGAATAACTTTAGTGAATCATGCCTCCAGATGGGGATGTCTTGAGTGGGTTCCTTTTCCTTGAATTATTTTTTCAATTGGGATATCGTAGCTTGAAACTATTATTTCCCTAGAATGCAAATGCAACCCAACACCTTGGTCCATGTCTTGGGGACACCGCTGATCCATTTACATTGATGAAATAATTATTTGTGATTAATTGCAATTGTGGAAATGCAACTCCCGATACAATATAGGGACTCTAAATTTTCTTTATTGAAGGAAAGAGAGGCACTTGCCTCATCCTTGAAAATTTCTTAAATGCAATAATGAGTTCCTTTAATAATGATTACTTAGTGAGTGGAGGGAACTAAAATATTTAAACACAATGGTAGACTTCATCCAAGATTCTAAAACATGACATCTGCATGAGTCCAATTTGGATATGGAAATATTAAGCATTACATATCGTGCATCCATAATGTGGATCCAAACCTAGGACAAGTCTTCAACAATTGATGTAAACACTTCCTTCCCACCGAGGATGTGAGAATAAAAAGAAATCACTTTAGAAACTAATGGGAGTACCTCCTCTAAATGACTGACCTCTTTTGCAAACTCCTCCTTTGTCTTGTTTACTTTAGACAATGTTGCATGAGCATACTGGATGAGAGAAATGATGTCTAGACACAATGCCTTGCCTTTCTCGATTATTTGTTCAATCCACTTTTCGTATGCTTTCCCCACATCATGTATTCATGTGATTTATTGATTTTCTTGGGATTGATATGTCTAATTAGAGGGTTATATTGGATTGAAGGGGAGATGTTTATTTGGCCAATAAGAAGGGTTGAATTTATGTACTAAGAACTCTTACATAATCCTCCAATTACACAATGGTTTACTTATATTCATTGGTACGAGAAAGAAGATGGGAAGTGGATTATTTAAATAGGGTGAATATCACTTCATTATAATATTAACCTAATGGGATGCGAGTAAATTCATATTTAGATGGATTCATTTCCTCCATGGGTTTGTTAGTCTTAGGCCTAACAACTTCAACATATTGGTTACCTAAGGTGTCACTAAAGAAGCAAGAAGTTGTTTGGGCCTTCTTTCTTCTCTTGGGGTTCAAAATTATGGAGATTTATGTGATACTGGGAATGCCAATGGGTAGTATTATTTTTGGCCCACTCTCGAGCACTTATTGAATCCATGGAAACATCTCTTCAAGAGTTACCACGATGTTGGTCACCATGGACTTCTTGCAAAGGCTTGTCGTGAGGCCAAATCTTTATTACCATGAGGGAGCTCTAACCCTTGAGAATACATATATGGATGCTTATGTAGTGAAACACACTATTATGATTCACCTCTTCTTGTTCTAAGAAGCTTAAACTAACCAACCCTCCTTGGCTCACTTAACCAGTTCTTCCAACTCATCAAGTTCACTTGACCTTGATTATATTGAATCAACTCACCGAGGGAGAGTAGATGATTTTAACCTAGCCAAATATTTACATATTATAATATTTGGATCCTTTGACCCCCTTCTTAATACTTATTAGATTTTACAACATCTATGTGTTTTACCTATTGCACTCTGCGATGCTCTTTCTTTCTCACGAGACACAAATTTGATGCCTCAAGACCTCTATGAATGATGAACTACTGATCCGAAAACGTGTGTTGTATTTTTTCACTTTTAAAAGTTTTCAAAGATTGTGATTTTCTTAACCAATTTTAAGTATTCTAAACTCAAAAAATTTATTAAACTCTAATTATTATGCATCCATAGAAGTGTGGAAAAATTGGGTAACAAATAAATAATCGAAAACTAAAAACACTCAAATAACAAACAAGATTGTTTACGGGGTTCGAAATTCCTACGTCCCACGGGTTCGGATTGAATTGATCCATTAATAATATTGAAATATAAGTACAATAACTCTTAAAAACAACCAATAATTAATCACAACCTACAAATGAGCTAATCAATGTCCCAAGAACTCTAAAAATAGCGAAATTGTCCCAAGAATGATCCGTGGCTCCTACAAGTGTTTTCACAATGTGATCTCCTTGCAACCGTGTTAGAAAAACACCTAAAAATGGATATTTAAAAAATATTATATGAAAAAAATCATATATTTTAGATCATATCTGAATTCTGAACACTTTTCATGTTTACACCAAGTCACTTTTTTGACAAGAAGTGCATTGAAATTCGTGTTTTCCAACTAGTCTGTCTTGTAGATCTCTCACAAAACTGCATTCAAAGCTTCCAAAAATAGGTTAAAACTCAACAAAAAAACATCAATCTTAGATTTTGGATTCGTCTCAAAATTCCATCCATTTCACCTTTTTACTCCGAGTTCCCAATCTAAGTGCGAGGCCTTCAAAATGGCATTTTCTAAGAACCGCCTCTTATGGCTTTTACACAGACTCGACACCTCCCCCTTACAAATACAAGTGTGCTTATTATATATTACTTCCAAGAGGGTGGTGGGTTGGTAAGGCCACATATCCTTTTGGATGAGGTTAGGGGTTCAAATCCCCCCTCCTTCTCCTATGTCGCCTCCTTTTGTTTTTATCCCACATTTAAATGCATTTTTGGTGGAGGTTTTAAAAGACATTGTTTTAGGCTTTATTAAAGCCTTTTCACGTGGGTTTTTTAAGTGGTCAAAGGACCACTTGGGCATAACCACCCCCACCATATTCTCATGTGGATTTCCACACCTAGCATGTGTATGCCCCTACCACCGCTTCACTCCTCCTCTATGTGGTTTGGAGCGTTAGCATGTTGGCATTTATGTGGGTTTGGAGGATTATGTGGTTATACTAATGTTTGAACATTATATTATATATATATATGCGTGGCATTTGGAAATAATGTATGGAAAAGAATTACAAAGTAATATGAAATTCAACGCTAGTATTTTTATCCTTTTGCCACTTGTCTAATGCCGACTGAGCCACTTGGCCAATTGTGCACGCGTCCACGTCACCATGGCCTTGTTGACCAACATTGACCTTCCAGTTGACCAAACTTTGACTAGACATATCTTGAGCTCAGAGTGTCCATTTTCACATGTTCTTATAGTCATCGAAAAGATATCTAAAGGCTCTACTACCTTTGGCATGTTCTAGGAAGTTTAGGGAACTTTTAACATTGAAAAATATCCCCTGATCACTCCTCCCCACTAAGAAGGCTTTTTGTCCACAAAAAGTTGTTTATCAACCCACAAATAATGTTATCTCTTCCTGCATTGCAAAAACACATACAAGAACCCAAAATAACATTATAGGTTAAATAAATGTAAATAGTTGATTAGCTAGTCATATAACCGATCAGATAATAACACCCAATTAAGCTAGTGTTCAATCAAACGCTTAGAACCACCGTCGACTTTGCACACAAATATGAACTATCATACCCCACTATAATGCCATCACAACTAAATGACCAGATAATAACACCCATTCTATTACGAAAAGCAAGTGTTCAATCACAATTTTGATACAACCGATTACTTAAATTACAATTTCATCAACACATATTAGTATATCAGACATCTAAACTACCCACAATTAGGCTAGTGCCCACTGTCCATCTGAAACTATAACAATTGCAAGTATTCACTATCCAGAATAAATAGACTATCAACACCCAAAATAGCTATAGTCAACAACTGAATCCATGTGAATCTTCCCAAAACAGTGTATCACCATCACAAATAATAAGTCAGATAATAACACCCATCTATAACGGAAGCTAGTGTTCAACTGACACTTTGTGATTATGTTGATTACAACTGCAAATATTCAATATCTAGAATCATTAAACCATCAATGCCCAAAATGGTTATAGTCAAAATCTGAATCAACGTGAATATGCAAATGTTTTATCCATACACTCGAATCAGTAAAGGGATAGATTATAAATTGTATGTTTACCAAAATTGTGAATTGCCATAATTTACAAAATGATCACCTAGTACCTTTGCAAACCAGTTTGTTAGTGTAATAAATTTACACCCTAATTGCAACCACATCTGATAGTTACAAAAATCAAATTTTCCCAAAATAAGGGTCTTATAAATTAGTGCAAATAACACATGTGGATACAACAAGTTTGTCTATTTATTACAATATCAAACAGGTGCCCAAATGGGTCTTATAAGCATCCATAATATTTACACAAATGACAACACTATAAAACTACAAGTTTCAAAATAGACATTCTGACAATGCCCATATCCATGCATATTGTTGTCAGAAATGGAATAACCAACCAAAATGTGAGAAGATGAATATGAGTATGATGAACCTATCACTCAAATCTTCTTTACAATTGCTTCCAAATTATTTCAAAGTTGAATATTAACATAGGATCAAAATCCCTAAAATATAGCTTTGAAAATGTTTGCATACTATCACCAGTTACTGTAATGCAAACATAAAGTTGAGGAATGTTTTACCCATCCAGTTACTTGGATTTCTCCGTTTAGGTGGTTTTACCTTCTCAGTACTAAAATGAGTTTTAGTTAGGTTTAACACTGTTGGTTTTACAATACTGTTCTTTTTAACAACTTTCCAATTTTGTTGTTTAGGAACAAACCAACAAACCTTAACATCATGACCATTCCTTTTACAATGGGAACAAAATTTAACTTCCTTATTTTTAGGATTCTTACCCATTTTTCCATTCCTTAAACTCTGTCTAGGAAAATGATTCCCTATTTAGGAGAGGTAACCTTTTTACCATTTCTCACCTTACCGTAATGAGATTGGTCTTTTACGCCTGCCTTATCATTCACAAAAGGCATTAACTTCTTAACCATTGTTTTCCTCTTCCAACAATATGCTAGAGAATGATTATTACCTTCACAAAATGTGCAAGGAAAAACATACCCTCTACCAAAGCTATATTGTTCGTTGCATTTGAAAGAGTGTTTTAGAAGTCTTAGGATTAAATTTCCCCTTAGTGCTATTTTTAGTGTAAGTGGGAGGAGGTGGAATTTCATTACCTCATTTACCTTTTTCTTACACCTTTCATTGTTCCTCCCGATGGCGGAATCCTGCAATTCTAGAGGCGTAGATCCTTGGGTCATTTGGAAGCTTGTCTTCCTTCAAACTCAAAGGCTTTAGAACTTTCTCCAATTTCCATTTGCCCACTAGAATAACCCAAACCTACAAACCGAGGTTGATCCTCTACCTGTATTGGGTTAGCATCACCTTGTCCATTTTTACCAAGGCCTTTTCCGTTATATCCCATTTTAAACATTATCTTAGACCTAATTCCCTTAGTGTGTTTTTCAAACCGACCTAAAGGAATATCGAAACTGAATGAGAGGAAGAATTAAAATGTGAACAACTTACAAAGTGCATTTTTTCATAGTACCTGCATCTGATTTGGAAGGAATTTCCTTCTTGTGTTCACCTTGTTGCAGCTTTTCCAAGAGGGCATCCTTGGTCCGTATTTTTCCGCAACTCTTTAACAAAGCCCATCAACTTCTTGCTCTCTTCAAGCATCTTGTTGACATACTCCTCTTTCTTGGTTATAAAGGATTATGGCTCAGATTTTAACCGCACTATTTCCTCTTCCAAGGAATATAATTTATCTCTCGAAACATTTTTCTTCCTAGAGTTGGCGTTTTACGGCTTCAAACTCATCTAGTTGCTCTGTTTGGATGACTTGCCCATGATTCCCTATTCTTGCAAACACAACTTGTACTTCCAAAATCGCACACTACAAAAGAGGATTAACAAGCCCCAAAATTTCTGCACACTAAAAAGTGAAATCAATACTAAAATTGAAGCCAAATTTTCAAACACAATTAGAAGCTAATCCGACAATCTAACTACTCTGATACCAAACTTGATCTGAAAATGTGTGTTGTATTTTTTTCACTTTTAAAAGTTTCCAAAGATTGTGATTTTCTTAACCAATTTTAAGTATTCTAAACTCCACAAATTGATTAAATTCTGATTATTATGCATCCATAGAAGTGCAGAAAACTTGGGTAACAAATAAATAATCAAAAAACTAAAACACTCAGATAACAAACAAGATTGTTTACGGGGTTCAGAAATTCCTACGTCCCCGAGTTCGGATTGAACCGATCCATTAATAATATTGAAATTTAAGTACAATAACTCTTACAAATAACCAATAATTAATCACATCCTACAAATGAGCTAATCAATGTCCCAAGAACTCAAAAAATAGCGAGAAATTGTCCCAAGAATGATCCGTGGCTCCTACGGTGTTTTCACAATGATGATCTCCTTACAAATCGCGTTAGAAAAACACCTACAAATGGATATTTTAAAAATTATATGAAAAAAATCATATATCTGAGATCATATCTAAATTCTGAACACTTTTCATGTTTACACCAAGTCACTTTTCAGACTAGAAGTGCATTGAAATTCATGTTTTCCAACTAGCTGTCTTGTAGATCCCTATTAAAAACTGCATTCAAAGCTTCCAAAAATAGGTTAAAACTCAACAAAAAAACATCAAATCTTACATTTTTGGAATCATCTCAGAATTTCCTCCATTTCACCTTTTTACTCCGAGTTCCCAATCTGAGTGCAAGGCCTTCAAAAATGGCATTTTCTAAGAACTGCCTCCTTATGGCTTTTACACAGACCTGACACCTCCCCTTACAAATACAAGTGAGCTTATTATATATCACTTCCAAGAGGGTGGTGGGTTGGTAAGGCTGCCTATCATTTTTGGATGAGGTTAGGGGTTCAAATCCCCCTCCTTCTCCTATGCCACCTCCTTTTGTTTTTATCCCACATTTAAATGCATTTTTGGTGGAGGAGGTTTTAAAAAGACATTGTTTTAGGCTTTATTAAAGCCTTTTCACGTGGGTTTTTAAGTGGTCAAAGGACCACTTGGGCATAACCACCCCCACCTTATTCTCACGTGGATTTCCACGCCTAGCATTTGTATGCCCCCTACCACCGCTTCACTCCTCCTCTATGTGGAAGCATAGCATGTTGGCGGTTTATGTGGGTTTGGAGGATTATGTGGTTATACTAATGTTTGAACATTAATATATATATGCGTGGCATTTAGAAATAATGTATGGAAAATAATTACAAAGTAATTTGAAATTCGACATTGGTATTTTTATCCTTTTGCCACTTGGCCAATTGCGCACGCGTCCACGTCATCATGGCCCTGTTGACCAACATTGACCTCCCAGTTGACCAAACATTGACTAGACATATCTTGAGCTCAGAGTGTCCATTTTTTACGTTCTTATAGTCATCGGAAATCTCTTTAAAGGCTCTACTTCACTAGCATAGTCTAGGGAAGTTTAGGAAATTTTAACAATGAAAAATATCCCGTGATCAACTACCTTTTTGAGATATGAAATCTTCTTGAAACCTTTAGAGGATGAAAAAAGGTAGAGAGATCACTAAAAATGGGGCTTACTTCAACTTTTTTCATTCAATACTAGGAATTTCCTTTTTTATCCATCGGGATCAAGGAGCTGTTATTTCGAGAAAGATTTCTTTTTGTCTTAATATCGATCTTGAGGGTATTTACCATGTTCCAATCATGTTCAAAGATGTTTCAAGTCCAATTTGAAGAACTTTCTATTTTTACAAAGTTTCTTGTTTGCTTTTTCACTTTTTTTTCTTTTTCATTTTCGCCCATGTACCTATTTTTCATTTTCTGTGATTTTTGGTGTTTGCTCTTCCGAAGGTTTTTGTTGTTTTAGGAAAATTACTAAAAATGGAAAGTGTGAACAAATGACGATTATTTTTTTGGAATTTGGATTTTAGGGCCTTGGTTTGATGAAAAAATTCCATTTTCCTTTTGGATTTTTGTTTTTGAAGTTCTATGCAAAATATCATGTCAACCAGCTTCTCATATCAACGCTAAATGATGAAAGAAAAGATTAGGGCAAAAAAATTCAACTAAATTCTGTAAAATTGAGCATGTTTATATATATCTTGTTTTATGTAGTTTCAAGGTGATTGGTAGAGGAGAATATGCCCAATTTTTTTGTATTTCACTCACGCTTTGTAAAATATGAGCATTTTTTGTTTTTCTTCACAAGAGTTTCGGGAAATTCGAGCATGTTAACAAGTGAGGGAAAATGGAGATTTCGATAGGTAGAAGAAATGGAGGATGGATAAAAGATGTGGAAAGAAATTGCGAGGGAAAAAGAGAAACAAAAATGGAGGAAAAATTAAGTTCTTGCAAGGTGATGGTTTTACGTGTAGGTAAAGTGGAAGCACTAAGAAGTAGCACTAAATATTAAAAATTTGAAAATTTGCAAAACTGGGTGATGAACACACTTTCTTATCCTAACCATCCTAAATGTTTTGGATGGTTGGTACAAAAATTTTCTCTGCCATTTCCTTTGGTCCACCTTTCGCGTTATGATTCGCGAGTTGAGGATGGGAGGGGTTGAAAGTGAAGCACTTAACCACTTGTCGAGGTCACATGGTTGATCAAGGGGTTAAATGGGAGGGGGTGCATTTATGTGTCCCAAATTTCCAAAAATTTGGAATGATTGGCACATAAAATTATTCCCCTCTCTGATTGGGCCACATGGTACTACATGACTAGGCAAAGCTCGGGGTTGAAATTGGTGCATGGGGGCTTGACTTGGAAAAATAAGCTCCAAAATAGTCACATCATGGTCCAAAGTATTAAATGGGAGGGGGGAACATTTTTTTATACAAAAAATTTCAAATATTTGGGATGTTTGGTGCACAAAAGTGTGCCACTCTCTTATTGGTCCAAATTTCAAGATGGAAAATTAACTAGCTCTTGAATCGTACCTTGGAGAGAAACTTGTCGGGCGCATAACTTGAGCTCCCGGACATCGTTTTCCACACGTATTTATATGAAATTAAATATAAATGGATTTTTTAACACAAATGTGATGGTATCATTCCTTGATTCTTCCTGTAACTCCATGAAAAATAGGCTTTTTCTTCGGCTCAAAGGTTATGCATGCTGAAAAATAGGTTATGGATAGAACCTCTCGAGTCTTGTGAAAAAAATCAGATAACCATCCTATATAGATCTGAATTATATTTCTGAAGATATTTTTTTGGATTCTAACTCCTTACGGATCTCCCAAAATTGCTTCCCAAAGCCCACGGGCGGTTTTCACATTGTGCACTTCTTCACCCTACAAGACCCACTTTTGTTGAAACTACTCCAAAACCTCTAAAACTTCCTAGATTCTTCCAAATATAATTTAAAATACATATTATCTCTTTGATACACCTCCATGATGAGTTTTAGTCTCTCATTCCACTCCGGGGTTGTTTACCAACCGGGAAGATAAGAGAAAAGCCCTTTCTTAATTCCTCTAAGAGCTTATCTTAAAGAATCTTATCATGGCAGTTCTTGAATAGAATTTACATCCCTAAATAACCTATGGAAATGATGAAATAACACATTGGAATACACATAAGGATGGGATAGGAAGGATACAAGGGGTTAGGATGATCTTGGAGGAGGGCTTAGGATGACCTTTAAGAAAAAATTTTCACTATAGGGTATGGTTGTCATGCTTTCAAGTGTGAATTTTTCCCTAGAAAAACTCATGAAAATAGTTGGCTCTGATTTAAGGACATTTTTATGGATAATGTGAAGTGAGGAAATTACATGAGAACTTTGGAATCCCAATTTTATTTTTATATATAAGTGCCTTATCCATTGGGCTTTAGAGTCACTAGAAATATATACTACACAACTTGCTTTATTAACACACACACACACACACAAAGAGAAGGGAAACACACCAAATGGTAAATAAACACGCAATAGAAAAAGGTAAAATATGTTATAGGGGAGGGATATTTATAGAGGTGGTGAAAGAATATACACATACTCGGTAATAGGTTGAGAAAATTACATGCCATCATGGAACAATGGACTGAAGTTTGACCTTTGAAGAAGAAAATCACTATCTAATCGTACCTTGATCCTGTGATGGATTTACATGGCTTGAGAAGAAGAAGGCACACACCAATATTTTATCTTCGTATTGAAAATTTAATGAGAAATTTCTTGCATCCATAAAAATAGTTTATGACCCATTTGGGGCCTTTGTATATTGTAGCTTTTACTTGATGTCCTACGATCGTGAGACACTATTTCTCCATGTCTTCAAAAGTGGGAAAGCTGATCTTGTCATGAAAATGTTCTACTTTCCTAAATTACAACATGAAATAATCTCCTACATCAAGAAGGAACTCGAAAAGTGAGAACAAAATTATTTCTTTCCCATTTTCTTTCTTCTATGAACATCTCGCTTTGTTACTCCAAAAAAATGATTTCAAGAATAGAGATCACATTATCACCAAATGTCTTCATCATCTTCATGAACTTGATGTAGCATGAAAACATGTTCATGGAAAATTGGGGCTTGGGAAATGGTGAGCTCAATCTGAATTTAATTTTTTTCTTAAGATCAATGCACATTCTTGCTTTGTCATTCGTGAGTGAGTTTTTTTCATATCCCTCCACTCAATATTGGTTTTGGAATCATTTTCACGAATACAATCCTTGATTTGATCATAGAGGAATTCTTCATTTTTGACTGAAATTTTCAACATGAATTTTTGTTCTAAATTGATGGAGCATTCTAAAGTGGTGAGAACAAGTTGATCTTGAACACACTTCCAATACTCTTGTAACTTTACTTTTTTTTTTAGAGAAACTCTCTTTGATGCAAATCAACTCAACATTTTTCCTAAAGCATCTTCCTCCATAACGAGACATTGTCTTCAAGATTAGGGAAATTCAAAGGAGTTCAATAACCTTTCTTAGTTTTTTAATTTTCCTTAGAAAAAAATTAAATTATGATCTTATTCACAAAGTATGCAAGAGAAAGACATATCTTCACATTCCCTCTCATCAACCAAGACATTGAGAAGTCATCGAGATCATCCATCTGTTGCATCTCAAAGCATCAAACAATTCATGTATCAAAGTGAGCAGCACAAATTAACTCATACATGTCTTACATTTCCATAGCCAGTCGGGAACTCGAGACTAAGTTTAGGGTTATCGCATTCTTCCCATGACCTTGAAGATGCCTTGTACAGATAAATCCTCCAAGTTTTCCATATACTCATCTTCCTCCTCATTGGAAAAAAAAATCTCATTGTGCCTCTATGGAATGATTTAAAATATGATCCTCATATTCCCATGATTCATTTGAATCACCATTGTTCACCTTCTTTATGATTTTTGTAATCTAAATCTATGCTGCTACTTGCATACACGGGTATATGTGATTGTCAAAATTTTCTGACAAGGAGAAGAGATCCATGCTTCTTTGGAAGGGCACTCCTTCGAGCTCGAAGTCCATTTCATCATCCTCTTGATGGGAATCATAGAGCCATGTTGGGGAAGCAATATGGGAAGGATTTTTAACTTTATCTTGATCATTCATTATCAAATCCTCTTGCTCATATGGGAAATGATTGACTTCACATTCACCGAGATGATCATTCCACTCCTTGGGTGAGAAGAGGTTGTGTTCGAACCATTCATTTTCCTTGGCTTCAAAAAGGAAGTGGGATTATTCCATTAGACAAACCATGATTGAATTGGGAATATAATTTAATTCTTCAATTGCCTCTATTTTTTTATTCAACATTTGAAAATTCAAAATTGGAAAGAAAATTATCCATGAATACCTTGCATTCACCTTTTTGGGTCTAAGGTGAATGGATTTCTCATACTTCTTCATTGTTGATGGATCCTTCAAAAGAATTAGATCTTCTATTATGTAACAAGAGTCCTCATTCTTACATTTCATAGGAAGGAACTCGAGACTCTCTTGGATTCATTGTCTCATCAATGGGTTGTTCCTCAAGCCATAATGAGTCAATGAATGGTGATTATACCTCCATGTCTTCTTCCTTATGTTCCTCAAAAGTTGATTGAATCCTTCGAGGAGGTTTGAGGATAATACATTCTTAGAAGCATCCACGAGAATCTTCCAGGGACAAATACCTCATAGTATGGGAAATCACCAGGGATATTCCTCCATAAGAAAAATCTCCTCTTCTTATTCCCTACTATTGAGTGCTTCAAGTTGTTTGTACATTTCTTGCAAGGATTTGGTAGATTCTAAATTTCAAGGTAGGTTTGATGATCATAATTTCCTTGTAAGGTTATCGTAATTCTTTGCACATACTTAATCTTCAAGAATCCCATTACATCATTTATATATGTAAGGAAATCATCCCAATGAAGGGTGATGAAAGACATAGCTATGAGTTTTTCATTCAGATATGCATTATTGAGAGCATTACTTTGATCGATCTTTCAACTTCGTGAACCCCATACATCATCTTGTACCTCCTTTGCATTTTTTTCATCGAGATATTTCATACTTGATCATTAGCCACAACAATTCCCATTTTTCTTCCTTTAACAAAGCTCTTCTTGAATTGTGACCACCAGGATTTAATGATAGGTTCTTCACAAGAATAATTTTTCCTAATTTTGTACCGTATCTCTTTGATTTTTGTGGGGAATGAAACTAGCCTCCTTTCTCTCACTTGCAAATTTTTACTTGAAGCAAGAGATATTTCTTTTATTCTTCAATTCTCTTTTTTACAAGAACCGGCTTGGAACCATGGCTGATTAATAATCTGCATTTCTCGGCTGCCATTTTCTTCTTCTTCTTCATTGTCACTCATTGGTACTTCACTCCATTTTGTAAATTTTTCTTTGTGTTGTGAGAAACAAATGTGATAGGGATTCGTTCATTGATGGATTTTCCTTAAAAATGATTCTTCTTTCAAATATGATTTTTTTATTGTTTGAATATATAATTTTTTGTATTTTTTGGGAAAGATCCTTTTTGGGTGCACTTGGGAAAATCTCTCCCTAGTGGAGTCACAAAAATATGTTAGTGATAAAATCATTCGATATAGGAAAATTAGGTATCTCCACTAACGTTCACGGGCTACGCCCTCAGTATTGAATTGTGCATCTCCCATTATTGAATTGTGGGTTAGATGAATAGGTTGACAATCACATAGGAACACTCCACGAACTTGTGACAAAGTTGTTGTATGGGGTAAAATTGAGGAAATTAAAATGATGAGAAATGGAGGAAACTTAGGAAAGGAATGTTATTGTTGTGAGTAGGCCAATTACGAGTTCAAATGCAATAACTAGAGTACTATTCAAACATTCAATATAAAGGAAAGAAACAATGAAGCTATCTAGGGAAATAGAAAAATATAGACACCAAGTTCTTAGGTTCATCTATCAAAGATACAAAACTCTTATTGGATCACCATGCTTGCAAAGTACATAAAAAGAGAGGAGGAGAAACAAAAAGATGTTTATAACGTCAATGATCAAAGGAAACCATGGACACAAATCTACACACATTCATACATCTTGAAGGAAAAAACCCATTCCTTAATTGGCATTTACACAAGTTGTATAATGCAAGGGAAAATAAGAAAACATGTAGAAGAAATGTAGCTTTATGTCATGTATATTGATGACACAAAGTCCAAAAACATATTACAATCCACTATTTTACAAATTACAAAAATTTTAGGATCCTTTGGAATGGAGAAGTTATCCCAACTTATAGAAATGTGAAATGACTCTTTTCCTACCCCCACATTATTATTCATTGTCTCATTCACTTGACTTTTCAACTTCCTAGGAAGAGAAATAAGTTCCCTTTTTATAAATTAAAGGGACTTTTACAATGTTACTTTATGAAGTCACTTAAGTGAATGAGATGAAATACAATGATTATGCCCAACAAAGAATTATAAAGGGGAGAGAAAGGAAATCTAGACAGAGAGAAGGAAGGAGGGGTTGTCACATCTGATGAAGAGGTTATTTGTGATGAAGAACTTTACTAAATCATGCCTCTTGATGGGGGTTCTCTGGAGCATTACTTTTCCTTGAATTCTTTGTTGAATTGGGCTATTGAAGCTGAAAAATTATCTTCCCATGGAATCCAAATGCAGCCCAAAACCTTGGTCCATGTATCGAGCACATCACTGATCCTTTTACATTGATGAATCCATTCTTCATGATCCATTGCAATTACGGTAATGTAACTCCTGATGCTAACCAGGGGACTCTAAATTGTCTTTATTATTGGAAAGAGAGTCACCTGCCTCCTTCTTGACCATCTCTTGAAATGAAATGATGAGTTCCTCTTATGATGAGTCCTTAGTGAGTGGAGGGAACTCAAACCTTTTAACAAAGTGGTAGACTTCATTTTAGAAACATGACATCCATAAGAGTCTAATTCGTATATGGAATTCTTGAGCATTGCATACCATGCATCCATGATGTGGATCCAAACTTGGGACAAGTATTTGGAAATTTATGCAAACACTTCCTTTCCCACGAGGATGTGAGAAAAAAAGAACTCATTTTAGAAACTAGTGGGAGTACCTCCAAATGATTGAACTCTTTTCCAAAATCCTCTTTCTTGTTTACTTCAAACAATGTTGCATGAGTATACTAGATGAGAGAAACAATGTTTGGACACAATTCCTTTCCTTTCTCAATGATTACCTTAATCCTATTTTCATATGCTTTCCCCCACATCATGTATTCATGTGCTTTTTTTATCACCTTGGGGTCAATACTGCTAATTGGAGGGATATCTTCGATCGGAAGGGGAGATGTTGATTTAGCCCCTGAGAAGGGTTGAATGTATGCACTGAGAGCTCTTACATGTTCCTCTAATTACACAATGGTTTTCTTATATTCTTCAACTGGTCCGAGAAAGAAGATGGGAAGTGGATTATTTGAATAGGTGAATGTCACCTTCGTGAGAAGCTTGACCCAATGAGATGTGGAGTCAACTCATAGTTAGATGGAGTCATTTCCTCCATGGGCTTGTCAACCTTAGGCCTAACAACTTCAACATGATGGTTACTTGAGGTGTCATTAAAGAAAAAAGAACCTATCTGGGCATTCTTTATTCACTTGGGCTTCAAAATTATAGATATTTTAGTGATACTAGGAATGGAAACAAGTTACATTGTTCTTGGCCCACTCTCGAGCACTTCTTAAATCCATGGAAATGGATCTTCGGGATTTACCACAATGTCAGTCACCGGTGTGCTTACACGAGCTTATCATGGCAAATTTTTTATCATTTTGAGGGAGATCTAACCATTCAAAGAAATATTTAGATGTTTATGCACGAGAAAAATGTTTTTGATTCACCTCTTCTTGTTATGAGAAGCTTAAATGAACCAACCCTCCTTGGCTCACTTAACCAGTTCTTCCAGCTCACCGATTTCATTGACCTTTCTCATTTTGAATCAACTCACCGAGGGGAGAGTAGATTATTTTAACACATAAAAATATTTATATATGATAATATCTATATCCTTTAACCCTATTCTTAATACTTATCAGATTGTACAATGTCCCCTGTTTTACCTGTTGCACCATGTGGTGCTCTGTCTTTACTCCAAGGCATAAATTTTATGCCTCAAGATCTTTGTGAAGGATTAACTACCTTGTTTGAGGTACGAAACCTTGAGAGAATGAAAAAGGAAGTGAGATCAATGAAATGGGGCCCAATACAAATTTTTACATTCAATACTTAGACTTTCTATTTTTAGCCATAGGAATCCATGAGTTGTTATTTCAGAAAGATTTCTTTTTTGTCTTGATATCAATACTAAGGGGTCTTTACCATGTTCTAAGCAAATTAAAAAATGTTTCAAGACCAATTTTAAGCACTTTCTATTTTTAGAAAGTTTATTTTTGCTTTTTTTTTTTTTTTTTTTTCAACCCATGTACCCTATTTTTTAGTTTTTGTGATGTGTTTGCTCTTTTGAAGGTTTTTATTTTAGGAAAATTACTAAAAATAGAAAGTGAGAACTTTTGGCACTAACTATTTTTGGAATATGGTTTTCTATTCCTTTTTTAGATAAAAAAATCCATTTTCCTTATGGGTTTTTGTTTTTCAGGTTCTATGCAAAATCTCATGTCAACCGGCTTCCTAGATCAACGCCAAATGATGAAAGAAGATATTAGGGAACAAAAATTCAACTAGATGTCATAAAATATAGAGGATGTTTCAGGAACTTCTATTTTATGTAGATTCATGGCACTGAGAGAGGAGGATATTTCAAACGTTTTGTTGGATTTCACTCATCGGTTTGCAAGATATGAGTGTTTCTTCATTTTTCTTCACAGGGTTTTGGAGAAATTTGATCATGGTAAAAGATGGAAAATGGAAATTTCCAAGTGTTAGAAGAAATGTAGAGTGGATAAAAGGTGTGGAAAGTAATGATGAAGGAAAAGAGTAGTAGAAATGGAGTAAAAATCAAGTGTCAGTGAGGGTTTTCCTTGTGTGTGCGTGCACGAAGAAGTGGAAGAACTAAAAACAACACTAAATATTAAACATTTACAAATTTTCACAACTTGGGGATGAGTGAAATTTATTTTCCCAAACGTTAAAATTTTTTGGGATGGTTGGTGCTAATAATTCCCCCCCCCCCTTCCCATTGGTCCACTTGTCACATTATGATTCACGAGTTGAGGATGAGAAGGGGGTTGGACTTGTTGGGGTCACATGATTGATCAGGGGATTAAATGGGAGGGGGTAAAAAATTTGTCCCTATCATCAAAAAAATTTGGGATGGTTGGTGTAAAAAAGTGTACCCCTCTCAAATTGGGCCATGTGTTGTTGCGTGCGTGAGGGGTGGAGGGAGGGCTTGAAATTAGTGCAAAGAGGCTTGACTTGGTAAAATTAACTTCAAAATGGTCACATCATGGTCCAAGGGCATAAATGGGAGGGGGGAAATTTTTTTACACCAAATATCCCAAATATTTTTACACAGCTGGTGCAAAAATATGAGTCACTCTCTGATTGTTCCAAATTTTAAGACGGAAAATTGACTAACTCTAAACTATACCTTGGAGGTCAACTTTTAGGGTGCATAACTTAAGCCCACATATTTATTTTCCCACACTTATTTATATGAAATTTCATTGAAACCTAATTTAAAAAAATGTGGTGATGGTATCATTCCTTGATTTGACCTGAAATCCCTTGAAAAATAGGATTTTTCTTCGGGCTCAAAGGTTGTGCATGCTGAAAATAGGTTGTGGACAGAATTGGCCAAGTCTTACAAAAAATTTTGAGAGCACCATCCTATAGATATATGAATTATATTTCCAAAGATATGTTTTTTCTCTTAAATCCTTATGGAGCTCTCAGAATCGCTTCCCAAATCTCAGGGGCTCTTTTCAATTGTGTACTACTTCACCCTCTAGGACCCACTTTTGCTAAAACTACTCCAAAACCTCCAAAACTTCCCATATTCTTCCAAAACTAAGTTCAAAAATAATTATCTTTCTGACATACCTACATGATGAATTTGATCCTTTCTTCCACTCTTGTGGGTGTGTACAAGCCTCGAGGAAGATAAGAGAAAATCCCTTTCTTAACTCCTCAAGAGCTTGTCTTGAAGAATATTATCATGGAAGAACTTAAGTCGAATTGAAATCCCTAAATCACCTATGGTAATGATGAAAAAAACATTATAATACTTTAAATGATGGGATAAGACCGATATGTGGGTTAGGATGATCTGGAGGAGGGCTCGAGATGACCTTTAAGAAAAAAAAATCACTATAGGGTATGGTTGTCATGTTTTTAGGTGTGAATTTTTCCCTTGCAAAAATTCATAACAATAAGAGGATACCTTTAATAAAATTCACTTCTTCAAAATCATGTAACATCCCTTCGTGCTTTTTATGGCCGTATCAAGTCATCATAGAAGAGACCCTTCTTCACTTATCCTAAGAAAAAGTGCTTTCTTTGCAGGTGAGAAACTCACACGACCCCTTTGAATCATGCACTTATTCATAAATATCCATGCTCCATGAAATCCTACAAAATTTCTATAAGATAGTACCTTATAGACCTAACTTCTTACTTGTAATTGTTCTTATACATATTTTGATCAATTCCACACTTTGACACTCTTGAACCTACTAGAACAAACCTTAAACTTCTATGTCATCTTCATATTTCCAAGACATCAAAAAAATGTCATACTTTTCTTAGGACCTATCGTCCCTCATACATAGACATCTCCATTTTAAAATAGTGAAAATAATCTCCTTTACGTACTAGTCTTTATTCATACATGTTCAACTATACTAAAATGATACAAAACCAAATGAGGTCATACAATCATTACTTCATGCATGCCTTGCATCTTTCTTAGAATTCCAACACTAGAACCATCATTATGTACTCATACCATCACTCATCTTCTTGAGGAATTTTACCAATCATCATGATAAGAACAAGATAACATACCAATATTTTTAACACATACCTTAATTGTTTTTCATAGAATTGTTTCATACTTTAATTTTTTTAAGGTCAAGACCGAACATGCATACTTTACTTATATAAGTCACCCAATTTTACTATCTTACATTACTCTACCTCCATAGACTCAACTATTATTTTCTTGACTCCTCGATGCTCCATATATCATGTATTCTTCTTATATCCTTAACTCAAAGTGCATTCACATAGTCCTTCAAGTCTTCAAAATCTTATTTAATCTCTAATCGCTAGACTTTAGACACAACTTTAATTCTTATCATACCTTTATGACACATTTCTTCTCATCAAACTAAATGAAATGATCTTGAAAACATCTCTATAGATCATACAATATTCTTTATTGAACCATGGAAATATAATCTTATTGACACCTAACTATTATGCACTTGTAGACCTTCAAGAAAAAATTATTGATACTCTAATAGTCCTTACATATAAGAGCACACCTATTCTTATATTTTCCAATGAATGTATTTAAGAAGCTTAGAGAATACACCCTATTAATATTGGGGCACTATAATAATATGAACTCGGGAGATTCACAAATCTCCATCTTCTTTTCTTCTAACTTGCAGTCAATCTTCGAGGTCCTCTTGCTTTTTTTGGCACATTAGGCTTGATGATTGCATCTACCTTCCCTTCTTCTATAGATTGGAAAAATTTCAAACACATATATTTTTCCTCAAACACATGTTTGTTATAAATTAGGGCTAATAATCCTCTTTTTCTTGTAGAAACATCAGAATTAGGCTTGACTATCTTGATTTCCTCATTTTTATCCTTGTATACAACATCTAGATTCTTGATTGAACTTGACACTTCTTTGACTAAACTTACATGATCGAGTTCATGTTATGATCCACTTGAATTTTATTTTTCCTCCTTAGCTTATATCTTCATGATCATATTTTTTTATTGTTTTTAATTTTTCTTCACTAATTTTAGTTCCTTATCAACTGATTTTGTTTCTATAACATGCTTTGGCTCATTCTTCACTTCACGCATAGATTTAGATCTTTTTTTATACATCATTTTTACTTGTATTTATTTTTTAACATTCTTATTTTGTCTAGATGACTTATCAAGACAAAAAAATTCTATATGACTCCTATTTTGATAATTATAGCACACAACATTATTCTTATTTCTTAACTGATATGCATTGAGTTTTCTTCTACAATCCATAGCCCTATGAACTCATTTATTGCATGCATAACATTATTCATTGAAGGATATTTTATAATCCCATGAGTACTCATTCCTTGAGAAATTTATCTCACATTCCCTTGGTGGACCAAACTTTTCATATTTTATCCATCACTACAAGACTAGGGTTTTAGGAGGGTTTATACCTGCTTAGATTATTAACAATGGCTCGTAAAATCCTTACATCCATTTTACCTCATTCCACTTACAAAACCATATTATCTCCATGCCCTAACATCCAAAAAAATACTAGGTCCCCATGAAAAGTACACATGTGTGGGTGAGCATTCAAACTTGACCATCGAGCTGGGAATGATTGTTTTAGAGCTTGGTAGAGCTCAAAATACATTTTAAATATTTTCCTTCAAACTTATGACCTCAAAATTTGGACACATATTTGTCTTCTCCTTTTCAATCATATATACACCTACATGTGTTGATTAGGTCATATCTATTTGAATCTCTTCTCCTCTTCTCTTCTCGAACCTCTCATACCTCTTCTTTGATCTGCTATAGAACCCTCTAACCTCTTCATACATCTCCTCTTGCTCGCTTAATATTTCATCCACACCACCATCTCTAATGAGCTTTTCACATTTATTTGTATACATGACTCTTATCAAAAAACTCTACATTAGTAAAGACGATATGACCATGCAGATTGGTCATAAAAAAACAAGGGAAAATTTTAGTGTCAACTATTCATTAATTCACAAATATTCGTGTTTTGAAATTGGAAAATTTTTAGGGTAAGAATTAGGACGGGTTACCTAAATTTTATAGGTAAAATTAATTTTAGGGGTCAATTCACCATTTATGTGAAATATAAATTCACAATATTCACCTTAATGTTGTCAATGACCGATAGCATAAAATATGTTACCGATCGACAACATAAATTATCTACCAACCAATAACATTATTTATGCTACCATATGGTAGCATAAATTATGCTATCGGTTGGTAGAATTTTTATGTTACATGTCAATAGCATTTTGTATGCTACTGGTCGGTAGCATATTTTATGCTACTGGTTGGTAGCATAATTTATGCTATCGATAAGTAGCATAGAAAAAATAGAGTATGGAATTTTTTTCTTACACCATATTTTAGGATGAAAATTTTCTCATTGAGATGATCATTTTAACTACTAAAATAAAATCAAAAATCAAAAAAAAAAAAATCCCATAAAAAATTAGTGAAATCTATATTTTTTTCATAAAAACTCACTTTTTCATTTTCTTTGCACCATGTTTTGTGAGGATAGATTTCTTGTCAAACTAGTCATTTTAACTGCTATTTTCAAAAATGATTTTTCAAAAAAATCATATATTATTTTCCAACATCGTATACTACCAGCAGACAAGATAGTATATGTTGTCGGCCGGTAGCATAAAAATGCTATCGGGCGACATAATTTTGGTATTTTCTTCATATTCTCCATTAGCGCAAAAATCAATTTTCACATACTCACCAAGGAATTTCTATGAATTATTTTTGGGGGGTCTTAAAATTTTCCGTTTAAAAAACATAAAGAAACATCACAAACATTAAAAAAATTATATTACATGACCCTTTAGGTCAACATAGGCCTAAACAATATAATGCTTCTAAACTAGTTCTAAAACTAGGTCTTCATCTCTAACGGTAAAAATTTGAACTTCAAGGGCACTCAAAAACTCCATCATGACTCCATCAGCTTTCTAATATTCATCAACATCCTATCACAATAATCTCCTAGCTTAAAAGACTTTGGAACCTCCATCTTCATCATGGAACACTCCAATAAGTAAACACCTCCTATTAGGTCTCAAGCGCCTAATTAACAATCTTCAAGAGCAAGCTAGCTCACACCTCAAATTAAATTTTCAAGATACATATGACACATTATTAGAAATATCTCATCCTTGGTAAAATCAAACAACTCATGGCAACCTTCAAATTAAGGAACAAGACCCCAAAAAAACTCCATCTCTTAAACTACTTAAACCTGGTTCTAGGTCTCAAGAACCAATATTCTACTCATCAAGCTCCAAAAAATCAAGGAAAAATCCAAGCACAAACACCACATGGAACACTTCAATGGAATCTTCACACACCTACTCAAGCACTCACATGGATAAGTCACATGGATAATTTCAAATTACATACATGTTCTTATAACCTTTTCAACAATCCTAATAATGATGATTACGCCATTAAGACTTTCACATGACAACACCTCATCTGATCATACCAAGATATCAAACACATAAAATCAAACCCCTACAAGCTATCCATGCTCATATATCACTATGGCACCATGCATTTCATCACTAACCCTCTTGTAACTATAAGACTAGTTTTGACCTCATTAGGCCATTAGCATTAGGTCAACGTAGAGGATACATTTCACCAAATTATTACATATAACCTATCTAAATATATTCAAACAAATTTATCACACATCCAAATATAGCTCCCATAATTGGTCTTTCATCATGACACTTGCAACACAAGTATGTACCTATAAATCTTCAAAAACACAAGTTTTCTTATAGCTTCTTATCACATCAGAACATACAAATGCCACTAAGATGATCTCTAATGAATTCTCTACAACCTTGAACCTTCACATTAGCTTTCCTATGCCATTACATGACCAAACTCTTCATATATTCTCCATCAGCCTAAGACTAGGGTTTTAAGATGGTTTATAAGTGTTTAGCTTATTAAAAATGATTCATAAATGCACTACATCTATTTTATCTCATTCCCCTTGAAAAACATTCTTAGTTCCATGTCTAACATCAAAAAAATGCCCAGTCACCATGGAAAGTACACACATATGGGTGAGCATTCAAAATTGACCATCGATATGGGAATGACTATTTTGAAAGCTAGGTCAAGGTCAAAACACATTTTCAATATTTTCCTTATAACTTCTGACCTAAAAATTTTCACACAATTTGGGATGACCTCCTCCATGATATCCAATTCTCATTCATGTATTCTCATCTTTGAAAATCACCATGAACCATGGTTTACCCAATCATTCTTACCTTTTCTACATGATCTTTCTTAAAAATGACCTTGAACATACACCATACACATGATAAATGACCTTGTACACCTTCTACACATGTTATACAATTTCACAACAAATTTTACATTATCATACTAACTTACTTTGGCATGCTTTTCTTCATACCTTATATCATGCTTGTAGTTGCACTAAGTCTAGGACTAGACCTAAAATGGCTTCCTTGACCCATGCCTTGCTGAAACTGACTTGATCTCCATCATTTAAGCACACTAACACCTCGACACAACTCTTTAAACATGCTAGACATCATAAAAACCTTCATACAACCTCTGGATCTAATACATAACACCTTTCTTACAAGAACCATGCATAAATAACATGCATACACACCTGACACTATGCACCTCACTACCAATCAAATTTCACTCATTTCACCTTATTTGACATCACATACTAACTCCTATGCCACTAAGACACCATGACATAAATTGTAGTTAACATCAATGACAAGAAAAATGACACAATGTCCAATATTCACTTTAACATTGAGTGTAACCTCTTCAATGTGCATAGGATACCATCTTTATCCTTGAAGAATAATCTCACAACAACACACAAATATTCCTGATATGGACCTTGACATGGTTATAAAAGAAGACCCCATATAATACATAATGAGTAAAACATATATAAATGGTAAAATATCTAAGTGGAATTCACTCCTCATAGATAATGAATTAGATTTTACTTCGTAAAAGTAAATCAAAGGTAAAGATAGTCTTGACCAACCAATTGTAATATTTGAACATTTATCCTCATCTTCTAAACATTGAGATTCTAAATTGCTATATTTTCACCATTAGAAATTAACATCAACCCATTTATTTTGATGAGGACTTTGATATGACCCTCTAATTTGATGGTTTTGAGAGAAATCACGGGAGTAGGTTTGGATTCATTCTCATCATGTCATAAGGAGTACTTATACCTTTTTCATTCAAGATTGATTTCCCTATACTAATAATATGGCTTCATATGAATCTTTGGTCATATATCTACACGTCACCCTATCCTTATGTATCAAATGCCTCCATATATTGGTTATTATCATCTACTTTTCAACCATATCAAATAGTTTTCAACCAAGCTAACATATCACTTTAATTTCATCATAATATTTTTGTAAGATTAAAAACCCTAGTTAACACTTTACCTTCTATATGATTAAGTCATCATCATGCACAAAAAACAACTTAACATACACCATGACCTCTCTTAGGTCATGTATTCCCCTTGTTAAGGATATTGAATATGAAATTTTAACAATTTCCCCATTTACATCTTCTCACAACCTTCCTTCACCATAGTAATACCATGGAAGTACAAAGCATTGATTCAAAAACTCATCTCACTCGATATTGAGTTGGTTGCATAATTGAAAAAATTATAACCACAAGATATTGCCAATTTAGGTAGACAAGCTTTTGTATAGAAGGAATCTCATTATGTTATTCTATGAGACATCCTCTACAAATTTCTCATGAAAACATTCTTCTATGGGTCATATTACCTAAAAAAATCTATGATTTCTATAGCTGAAGTCTACAATGGTACTTATGGTAGTCATTGTAATAAGATGAATATTGTGAAAAACGTCCTTTCTATGGGATACTACTTTCCTACATTAGAGAAAGAAGCATATGATTAGATAAAGAAATGTCACAAATATTAATGCTCACCAATCTCACCCATATGCCTTCATAGGAGTTAAAAAATCCAATCCATCTCATTATTTATATTAATGATGTTTATATCTCATTGGAAAGTTTTATCCTTTATCATTCGATGGTCATGGATTCATCATTACCAATACTATATATTTCTCAAAATTGGTATAAGCCATTCTACTCACCCACACTATTAGACCCCAAAAATTACATTCATACTAAAAACATTATCTCTCACTTTTTCATCCCCTCCAAATCATTTTTAATAATGGAGAAACATTAAAAATAAGGATATGAGTCACTTATTTGAAAAATATCATATTCAACATAGTTTATCCACCCCTTAATATCTACTTACCAAATTCTATGCAAAATAATATAACAAGACAATTAAGAAAATATTCAACAAGCGGGTAAACACTTCACACCATGACTGAAATACTTGGCTCCCCTATTCCCTATGGGCCTACTACACCAATATTTTCACACCCAAAATTTCCACTACATTCTCTCTATTTTATAGTGCTAAGGTCTTCATGAATGATGATCTTGAAATAAAACCCTTGCACATTACTCTACAAGAAGTTATTGATAATGGAACATATCATCAAGAAAATATTTCCCAACTTGAGATAATTGATTAAAGTCTATTAATTCCCTACATCACTTATGAATTTACCAAAACCATATCATGTATGAATATAAAAAAACATCACACATGTGAATTTTAAATGAATGATATCATACTAATAGAAAATTAAAAAATTCATCCCAATAACATGAGAAATGGGACATTTTTCCCCTAAATAATTTGGTCCATACAATATCACTCACAAAATTGTATTTGGAACATACAAATTCTTTAATATTGAGGGTTAAAAATAACTTTGAGCCACTTAACACCATCCATTTACAAATTTTTACACCTAAAAATCCATAAACATCATATATATTTTAAAAATACAAAAAAAAAAACACATATATATATACCTAAAACCCCAAAGTAAAATCATATATAGTATTAAAAATGTCATAAAAATAATATAACATTTTTAAAAAATAATACAAAAGATAAAGCCACATTTAACCATTTAGATGATCTAATGATGTATTTTTATTATTATAATACTTCATATAGTATCTACTTCACATATGTATTCTCATACCCCTCCACTTCAACCTAGTATACATGTGTTGAAAATTTCCAAAGGCCATAAAAAACTTTCCAAAGAGAATTTTGTCATTAGAGACTAATATTTTAATTTAATACCCATTTATGAAACCCATAAGGTTTAAGAATGAATTATATTTAAGAGATCCATGCAATGTACCTCACTAAAAAGCTGTAATGAAAAATTACTTTTATAAATATAAATATCATTAGCAATAGAACACCAAAGAACAAAAGATTGTAGATAAATGATCATAATATGAAAGTAGAATAGCTTAGCCACTTCGAATGGGGAACCCTCCAAACCATACAATAAGACTTAAATGCTCAATATGATGATTAACTACTCTTTAATACCACCTATATATACCAATCCTATGCTATGGTGAATACCAAGGCCAACCTACTAAACATATGAAAGCATAAATGAATAACATATGATAAGAAGAGATATTATGTAAGCCACATGTTGGCACTACATATCCAATATAAGATATAGGACTAAGGGCATAGCATGCCCCTCCCCTTCAAAGCAACATTTTCCCCAATTTTGGAAAGCCCTAGATGTTACTATAGAAATGCTTCATCCTCCGATGGTGTATCCTCAATATTCATATTATTCCACATGATCAAATACTCGATAATGATTGTGGTCCTCAATATTTTATTTCCTATCTGAAGAATACCTTCAAGTTACAATATGATTTTTTCTTCCTCATCAAGTTCAAGAAGAAATAAGCGGGTGGAAATGTGTTCCCCAATGACTTTCATCAAGTAAGAAACATGAAATACTACATGTATTTTACTTCCTAAAGGGGGCTCTAGCTTATACGCCACACTTCCATTTTTATAACACTAAGTATAGATAATAATATTTAGGTTCACTCTTATTATCCTTCATCTGTTGTTTTAAATATAACTTCTTATATGGTTGTAAACGTATAACTACAAAGACACCCTCTTCAAAGTGTCTCTCACAACGATTTTGACTAGCCTATTGTTTCACGTGGTTTTGTGTCATTTCCAAATTATCTCTAAGACTATAGAGTACCTCATGTTTGTGCTTAATGTGATATTCAATTTCTCTCCCTTTAGTTTAACCTTCAAGCTAGAGATGAGTCGTGGAGAATGGTACCCATAAAGTTCCTAAAATGGAGGCATTTTTGATGAGTTATGAAATGAAGTATTATACCACCATTTTATAAGTCATAACCATTTCACCTAATGTTCTTGTTTATCCGGGGTAAAATATCAAAGATATCCCTCCAAACATTTATTTACCACCTTAGTTTTCCCATATGATTGAGGATGATAAGATGAAATCTGGGCTAATTGGGTACCCAATCAAGAGAAAAAATAAGTCAAAAAAATCTTTTTAATATAGGATCACGATTACTTACTATAATTTTGAGCGTGCCATGGAGATTTTGAACTACTTCCATAAATGAGATAGAAACTGTACTAGTTGTGAAAGGATGAACCAGGGCACAAAAATGAGCATACTTGGTAATTTTATCCACCATGACCATGATGACACTTTTCCCTTCTGATTTAGGTAATATGGTGATGAAATCCATCTATACCTCTTCCCATCTCTCGCTAGGAATAAACAATTTTTAGAGGATACCTAGTGTCTTAATGGTCTCTCCCTTATTACGTTGATTCACCAAACATTTTTCCACAAAAATTGAACATCTCCTTTCAAACCCTCCAAAATAAATCTTTCTTAACTTAATAATTTTAAGAACCCATAATGGCCACCTATTTGAGAAGAATAAAGCTCTGAAATAACATGGTGTTTAAGTTTAGAGATATTATATAAATAGAATCTTTCTTTATAAAAAATATATCCCCTTCCATATAAATTGTTCGAGATATGGCTTGGATATTTCTAAAGATTCTGAATGAGAGTCTAGGTTGTTGCATCTTTCTAAAATTTTTCCTTGCTTGATATACCCAATCTGCCTTTAGTATAGAGATGGCATATAACAATTATTTTATGGACTCATCCCTCCCAGATAGAGCATCATTGACCAAAATTTCCTTCCTATCTTATAAATAATCTCAAGTCATAACCCAACATATTTTGACCCATTTTTTGTTGCTCTTTTGAACATAGTCGTTTCTCCAAGAAGTATTTAAACTGCATGATTAAGTTTTACCTTGAATTATCTACCCATCAAGTATGGTCTCCTTTGTTCGACTGCATGTAATATTTACATCATTTCCTTCTCATAGGTGGGCTTCAACAATTTATTTCCTTTTAGTTGTCAACTATCAAATACTATGGGATGTCTTTTTTCATGAGAGCTACTACACAGAGCCCATTTCTTGAAGCATCATATTCAACGATGAAGGTATTTGAGAAATTTGAGGTTGTCAATACTAGAGTGGTGCACATTACCACCTTAAATTTTTCATGTTCCCTAAAAGCTTCCTCATTCCAATGAAATGAGTTTTCTTCAATAATTTTGTGAGTGGTACTACTATATTGACATAGGTTTTTACAAATTTTTGTGATAGTACCCTATGAGACCTAAGAAATATCATAATTTATTAAGGGTTCTTAGGACTTCCCATTCTAACATGGCTTGGATCTTACGAGGGTCCACATTAACACCTTCATGAGAGATAATATGGCCCAAGTATTCCACTTCCTATACCAAAAATGAAAACTTCAAGGCTTGACATATAGTTGATGTTTTTCTAGGGCTTCTAAGACTATATTTACATGATGTAAATGTTTCTCTAAAGATTTTTGTAGATGAGGATATCATGAAATAATAACAAGAAAAATTTTGTAAGAATGGTTTGAAATATTGAGTTCATGAAACTCTAAAATGTGGATGGTGCATTAGTAAGACCAAAAGGAATCACTAGAAATTCATAATTACCTTGATGAATAGAAAATTTTGTCTTATGAATACCCTCTTTATTTACTCTAATTTGGTTATACTAATGCAGAGAAAATTAGTTTCATACATATATTTAGCTATCAAGATGCTTACAAACATCAAATTTCACTTTAACTCTTCTTGAGAGGATCTTAATAAGCCTAGATGGCTTTAAAACTTTGAAAATTAATAAATAACATCAAGAATGGTTTCATTACAATCATCTCCTATCTCATCATCCTTAACACTATCATTTCAACTCCCTAAATAATCTCTTGTCATGAAGAACTCATAAACACTCACCATCCTTGCTCTAGCTCTTGGTCTCTTGTACTATTCCTTACTCATTGTATATAATTTTTCCTTTCAATTCCTCTCATCTCGGTGCCCTGCTTTCACAAATCGAACACGGTTAGAATAACCACAAAATAATTCAAACAACCAACATCATATGACTCCCTTTGGTTTGTTAAAACCATCCTTAAATCTTCTTCACTAGTCATTCACCCAAGATAGCACTGTTAGGATTTTTGTCTCCTTAGGGTCTTATATCTCCTTTGATTTGTTTCAACACTTCCATCAACACTATCTCCACCTTGAAGTCACCTCAAAAATGTCTCAAGCAACAATGTTCACCCAATCACCTCCTAGACTACCTTCTAGGCTCTTAAGACAAAGTATATTTTTTTATGCAAGGTTAAATACTTCTAGGACAATCCATGATAATATCAAAACCTCAGTAGGATTATTCCAACACCCCTTAAATACTTGCAAAATCCTAGGCTTTAACTCACAAAACCCTTATAGTAATCACTCATTTTCACTTGATAACTTACAGGACTAACAAGCCTTGTCTACACCCATCCTCAACCTTATCTCCAATTATAGGGGTTTCAAAGGATAACCAAAGAAAATTATAACACCCATTAAGCTATTTATCCTTCCTTAGGAGTTTCACCTCTTAGCTCAAGACATAAAGATTGGTCTCATTGTAAAAGGACCTCTATAACTAGGTCTTCTACTTGTAATACTCACTCTTGGAATGGACTGTCACAAAATCTTGATTTTTAGTTGGTTTTACAAATTTCCTTTAAAATATTCTTCTAGGATCTATTAGTATAGTATATTGAGAGTTTTGGATCCAAAGGAAATGATTAAGGTCTTCAAAATGAAAGCCCTATCCTAGCTAGATTGTTTGTCTGAGCACCCAGAGAATGTAAATGATTACAAATTTCTTTCCCTTTGGATTTTGATCTAAAAATTTCTAGCATGATGGTTTCACCTCAAAATCCCTTTCTATTTTAGCATATATCGTTCAATTGAAGTGTGAGCTAGATAATAGAGGTAGCAATTAACTATTAAAAATGTTCATCTACGTAGGAAGAAGTGTATTGAAACCTCAAGTTCACTATGGGAGAAGTTTGAAATTTTCTATCCATCAAATACTTCATTCACACTTGAATAACTATGTTTATAATTATATTTTATGCATGCACATCCCTTTTAAATTCTACATTTTTCTAACCTTTCTTGAATGTTATTTCATAGTTATAATATCTTATTCTTAACTCTTTCTAACTTTCATGACAACGACATGAAGAGGTTACCTCCTTGAGCACATAAGTACCATCAAACCAAAAGAAACCAATGCATACACACCTATTTTGACTTAAAGTATCAACATTTACCTTGTTATGGATTGTCACAGTAGTAATATAATAGTCAAGCATTCATTCATACACAAAAATAGAGAATCTATCAATCAAGCCATTTAGAACTCAAATGGAATGTGAGTAAGATCATTAAAGGATCAAAAATTTTGGTTTATCATAATCAATCACACAAGTGCAAAATAAAGAAATAATCCTTGAGATACAAAGTGAACATACAAAAATAGAGATATATATACATCTTTAACGTAAATATTCAAAAAAACACTTAGTTCCTCTTTTATTCTCCATTACTTCTTCCTTTTCATCCTCCCCAATGTTGGACCATCATTTTCATTAGATCAAAACCCACAGTGTTAATATCCACCGCAATTTCCATAGTTAGGATCCATAAGAGTCAATTATTCCATATCATGAAACTCACAGGGAGCATTGGACACACATGCCAAAAATCCCCCCAGTGTTACCTAGGTGAGTTTCGAACTAGAAACTTGTCACTTTGATACTATTTGTTGGACCATGATTACGGTTAGACCAAAACCCATAGGTGTTAATCAATTCTACAATCTCCAAAGTTAGGATTCACAAGAGGTGGTTAGTCCATGTCACAAAACTAACGAGGAGTTTTGGATGCACATTTCAACACCCATGAGGAATATCTTCTCATTCACTCCTAAAAACCAACTTCTACCTTCCAACCTCGAATTTTGTAATACATGTCACCTACTTCTAGAAATGTAACTCCCATTTTGTGACCTTTGGGCTTCCATGAGCCTTCTAGATACATAACTACCACCTTCTCACTAATTTAATATTTGTTAATTTTCACATTCACATTGAAACTCATTACACACACTTATACCTTAACAAGACACTTTAAAAATTATCAAACTCCTAAGACTTTTAATACACCTTTATAACTAGAATACATCATTTGGAGGAAATTTCCAATTTGAAATTTCAATTCTCTCACTCTCAATTCCTCTCTCTCATGAGCACACATGCCTAATTTGACCTTATCAACCTTGGAATTACATTTTTTTAGTCCCATTGCAAGATGCCCCTACATTAGATACCTAGTACACAAATCTAGTTTTGTAAAATAAATTGCACCATGCAACTCATTAAACAATTCATCAATAACAAGAATATGAAACTTATCTTTGATAGTGTATTTGTTAAGTTCTCTATATGTGGACACATACCCCACCTTTCATCATTATAGTGCACCATCACCACTTTGGAGCGGAATAAACACTCTAACTATGATAAATAATACCCATTTCCAACATTTTATCAACCATATTATTGATCTCACTCTTTTAAACATATGGGTATATATAATGTTGTATGTTGGGGGTTGGCTTCTAGAATTAGCTGAATGACATGATCATGGTCTCTTTTAGGAGAAAATCCTCTAGGATCCTCGAAGATAGTTGAATGTTTATCAATAACCTTTTGAAGATTAGGATGCATTACCATAGTTGGTGGTTGAACTTCCATGGAGAACAATCATGCTACAAATCCTTCACCTTATTTTTTTTAAAATCTTCTGCATTTGGTGAGAACTAACCACCTGAGGATTTTTTCCAATAGTCCTTGAATTTTAAACTATCTACCCTCAGACTAAAGTGTATGAAAAACTCCTGAAAATTTAGCTCTATGGTACCCAAAGTTGTGAACAGGTGAACACCTAAAAATATCTACTCTTCCCATGGGAATATCAAACATAGTATATTCCATTGTGTAGTTTCCCATCATAATTTTTATTTTATGAAATTTCCTTAAACATTGGACTATGCCACCATCTACAATCATTACTTGAAATTTAGGTGTTGGGTAGATGAAACAATTTAGCCTTGTTTCCAACTTATCATTAATGAAATTATGTGTGCTCCTTGAATCAATCAATATTATCACCTTCTTTTTATTAAGGTTAACCCACTACCTAAAGGATTTTTGGAGTGCTAGTACTTGATAGATCATGACATGAGATAGTGGTTTAGGGATCTTCAAATTATTCCTCTAATTCTTCCAATTCATCGTTTGATGTTTACTCATTTTCTTCCTCATCAATTGTCCCTTAAATATAAAATAATTTCTTCTCATCACATTTATAACCTAGTCCATATTTTTATCACATTTAAAACATAACCATTTTTCTCTTTTATCTTCAATTTGTTGAGGTGTCAATCAAACTAGCCCAATGTACGATGATGGCAAGTACTATAGTATTTTATGTTAGTGAAGGTATGCCTTCTGCTAGAAAGAAAAATTCCTCTTCCCTACACACCATGATAATATAATAAGAAACCTTGAGTTGATTAAACATTCCCACCTCTTGCTCAATGTGGTCCTTAAGACCCTTTGTAAACACTAAATCACCCATTTTGGGTACATTACTAGGTCCTAATCACATACTACTATTCATATGCTTCTTACGGGAAAAATTACTAATTGATCATTATATTTGGCCTCTTATTTTTGTTTCCTTTCTACTTCTTGGCTTTATATAACTCACTTTGCCCAGGGTGGCGCTTCATACTTCACCTTTTCGGATCTATACACAGCACCCAGCTAGGACACCGGTTCCCAAGCACCCTCATCCCCTCTAATCACCCTAGATCTATTTTTACTTTTCTCACTCCTTTTTGGTTCCTTTATAGCTATTGGGCATCCCTATCTCTTAGGGTTTTACTTGATTAATTACAAATTTTAAACAAGAGAAGCATATATATATAAAGTTGTGACCACATTAAAGGACTAATATCTAATCATCTATACTATCACCTAAGGTTACATCTCACAATCACTCAAGAACATATTTTCATTCATCTAGCACCATTATAGGGGAAATGAATGGTTTTCTACATCACATGCATAGGAGGTAAGTTCATTTTATTCCATGCACACATCTATTACATATTTTTACATCTAGCTACTTTTCTCACTATCAAGTGCGACATGCACAAGATCCACCTAGGGCATGATTCCACATACAAATACATTGGGTCTAAGATGTAGTGTAGCGCTCAGTTATAAGATCACTTGTTTGACAATTGAGGACAGTCTGACCCCTCATTTTACATCTTTATTTTTTAGGATTTGATGTTATTTTGAGGGTTTTGTAGGTGATATCTTTATTACAAGTTATCAGTGACATCAATGATCATAGTGTAACCATATAGTAACAAATAATGAGGGTTTCAAATCAACCAGGTGACCCTGAAATTCATCTCCAAATCTCATGTGCATACCCCGATGCTCAAGAAGGGATCTTAGAGCCTAGGTGCCCCATTACCAAGTAAAGTCACCTTTGTCCCTTCTCCTCCTACATTCCTACACTTTTTTGAGTTCATTTTTAAGTTCCTAAACTGTCGTTCTATAAGTCTTTCATGTTCACACACTACCAAGATTATTGTGAAATCAAATATGTAACCTAATTCTCTATTGAACTTAGGGTTTTACTTCCTTTTCTTATTTTATTAAGTCATTTTTAAACTATACTATCAATTATACTTGTTATAGCATATATAAGAATATAAAAAAGTAATCTAAACATTATTTTATTGTTGTTAAATCATTCGATGAACCTGATCATTCCTACACTACCTTTCTAAGAATGTATCAAAATCTTGATCTTGCTTCTGAATCCATGGATCACTCTTCTTATCCTTCTTTTTCTCCAACCAAAATTTTTGGTATTGTTACTTCGATGCTGATTTCATGCACGTTTTTAATTAACACCCTCCTCACTTCATTACCCCTATGGTTGACCCAACTATCAATGTTATTACTACTCATTGCACTCATCTTCTTATAGCTCCACTAGCTTCTATTCCATCACATATTACTACTACAAATCTTGCAGCCACCAATAAAGGGTATGACATTATTGAATAACTAAAGAACACACCCACAATATCTCTCTTTATGATCTACTCCACAATGCACTTGACCGTGATAATACATTAGAAGTCATTCTTTGTTCTATATACATTGATATTTCTAACTCCTAGTTAATTTTACACATCTTATTCAATATCTCAAAAAATACAACATGCTATATCATTTAATGATGAGGACATACCTTCATTTTTTATTGACAACCCATGTACCCCATTTCTTATCACTTTATATTATTGGAAAAAATTGTCTCAAATGAGTTTTGATTGATAAAAGGATCCCCTATAAATATGTGTGCTCATTCTATTTTTAAACAAAATGGTATTCAAGATAATCTAATCAATAATAACTCTACTCTCATCTGTGGTTATGATTCCACTACCCACACGTGATTGGGTACTTTTACTTTACCTTTCCAAGTTGACCTAAGATTGTGACTACATTTTTCTTTTCCATCGAATCCTTCTTCCAGTTCAACATCTTATTAGGTAGGCCATGGATTCATGTCATGCATGCAGTACCATCTACATTACATTGGTGTGTCAAGTTCTTATATAATGGTTACGAGCATACAATTGTTGTTGATCCCGAACCAATCAAATATTGTTGCATAGATCCTATTAGTACTATGCCTATTCCTCCATCACAAAATATTCCATTTCATAGTCTTGATACATTTGATGTTGGTCACCTAGTGTTTCACTACCTTCATTCACATCTATGAGTGCACGATGCTTATTTCACTAAATCTGGACATATTCCAGTAAATCTACACTCCATTATTGTATGTTTTGGAAGAAATCTATTACCATTTTTTCCTATATTGGATTCCATTTTTGTGTATACTGGATTCCATTAGTAACAATATTGGATTCTAGTATTTTCATTATTGGACTTATTCGAGTTCTAATTTCGTATTATTAGATTCCAATTTCGCTATTATTGGATTCCAATTTCGCTATTATTGGATCCCAATTTTGCTATTATTGGATTCCAATATCGCTATTATTGGTTTCCAATTTCACTATTTTTTAGATTTTCATGTTGGGAGTATGTAAGGCTAGAGGCTACTAACTATTATATGGCATGATCCTCTTGGATTAATATTAATAAAAAACTAAAACTAACTTCCTACAAAAGTAAGTTCAAAGTACAAGCCTCGTAATTTGAAAAGGTTAAGCTAGTACTTTCCTCACACTTTGAAAGTGTAAAAGCCTCGATGTAAGGTTAGTGGCCACTAAATATTATAATTCATGAGCCCATTGTATTAAATGAAAGTGCAAAATCCTCGATGTAAGGTTAGTGACCACTAACTATTATAAGTCATGATCCCGTTGTATTAAATTAAAAAAAACTAACAATAAATCCTTACTGCAATAATAAGTTTGAAGTGTGAATCACACACTTTCAAATGATGAGCCTCGCATTATCAAAGTTGTGAGACTTGAACTTTCAAAGTTGCAAAAGATGTGAGACTCACACTTTTAAAGTACGATGCACACGTTTTTGAAGTTGTGAGCCTCACGCTTTTAAAGTGTGAGCCCCACACTTTCAAAGTATGAGTCTCACACTTTTAAAAGTGAGAGTCTCGCACTTTTAAAGTGCTAGCTCTACACTTTCAAAGTACAAATATCACACTTTTAAAAGTGAGAGTCTCACACTTTAAAAGTGCGGGGCTCACATTTTCAAACTACGAGGCTTGTAACTTCAAAATGCCTCGTAACTTTAAAAGTGTGAGCCTCTCAACTTTGAAAGTGTGGGGCTCACACTTTCAAAGTGCAAGGCTCCCAATTTCAATGTTGATTATGCACATCCTTAAATTTTACGTTGGCCTTAAATGTTAGTGGTGTTGTTTTGATTTCTAGTCACAATTTCAAAGTGTGAGGCTCACACTTTTGCATTTTTAAAGTGAAAGGCTTGCAACTTCAAAATTTCCTCACAACTTTACTAGTGTGAGCCTATCAACCTTGAAAGTGTGGGGCTCGAAATTTCAATGTGAAAGGCTCCCAATTTCAATGTTGATTATGTGTATCCTTAAATTTTACACTGGCCTTAAATGCTAGTGGTGTTATTTTTATTTCGTGTGGATATTATAGTAAAATTATTTCCTTACCCCGAAATATACCTTGTAACAACTCAAGTATTGTTTTCTTAGATTGTATGCATTAAGTTCACTAGTGTTTATTATTATAAACTATATCTTTGAGTTATCATTAAAAGCAAACAACATAATTGGGAGTTATGTATATCACAAATTCAATTACTGTGAAAGATAGTATAATTTATTCTTGTAAATTATTCCATTCTCCATATAAATGATGAGTCACTTACTTCCATGAGAAAGAAAATGAAATAATCCTTGACACAATGCAAGAAAAATGTTTATGAGAAACACAATCTTATGCCCTCAAAGATACATTGAACCAATATTTTATAGTTTACATCAATCAAAAGACTCATTGTGCCACAATTGTATTCTTTGTGAGTCAAGAAATGCCACCACCTTTTTCCCAATGTTGGTCCATGTGAATGAGCTACATTTGCATCACACCCCTTAATGTGGTATAGCGCTTTTCTACTATTTGTTTTCACAAGTATCCCTCTTGTATCCCATTCTCTTAGCCTTGTAAAAGTTTCAAGCCCTTGCTGTTCTTGAGGAATTTGATTGGAATATCATTTTCAAAGATTCTGAAATCCAAATCAATGATGCATGTTTTAGAGAATAGAGTAAATATGAAAATATTTTATAGGTTCAAACCAGAGGTATATACATTACTCCATGTCTCCTTTCTCTTCACTAAGCATGTAGGTTTGGAGAACAAATGGCTTCCTATGCCTATGAACTCAAAGTATATCCCATCATGCTATGATTTTTGTGATGATAGATGTAGCTCACAATAACACAAATGATCTGTCATCATCTTTACATTGAAATCTCAGACATTTCAATTTTTTTACAAATTCATACATATACATTTGCAAATATTATATGATGAGTGGTCACCTTTTGTGGACAATTTTATTTGCACAAAACATGAATACATTTTTGCCTCTTGAACAGGACTGCCACTTTGGATACAAGTAGTGTTGAGTAAAGTAGTAGTGGAGGTGCTATCAAAGTAGAGACTAGTATTTATGAGAAGGAAACAATAGAAGAGTGTACTACTACTAGTATTGGAAGTGGATTGATTTATCTATGACAAAAACATTCCTCTTGGGCAAGTGGAAAAGGAAAAAAATTCCCAAAAGCCAAATTTTCCCCTTCAAAAAGAAATTCGGGCACAATTTTATTTGTTTTAAGGGTTCTGAGTGGTCTGAATTATTATGGAAAAAATTGGTACATATAGGAAAAATTTGTCATTTATTTCTTAAAACCCATCTCAACCGTTGATAAAAGTAGACCCCGAGATAGAGAGGACTCATGGGGATGGTTTTATTTTTCCATCACAACATTGTCCAAGTCTCATTCTAGTCAAACAAGTGTTTTGTTAAATCACCTCACTAAATCTCACAAACAAATGCCTATCAAAAGTGCTTCTTGTGCTCCCTAATATCTTTGTTCTTACCATCTACATATCAATCAATACCTCTTGAAATTATTATTAGGATCATTTGGTTCGTTTGAGTATTAGAAAATTACGTAGGAGTAGGAACCGATGACGTTGACTTTAGAACTCTAACAACATCATGTATGGTGGGTCGATCAAAGGGCCATTTCTCAATGCAAAAGAAAGGAAAATTGGAATTTTTTCTTACAATCCTAAGATCCATGCATGTTACTACAACTTATGTATCAACAGCTTTTTATGACTAGTTGTTTTCTTCTTTTTGATAGAAGTTGGGTTCACTTCCTAATGTCAAAGATGACTCCATCCACATTTGATTTCTCCATGCTCTAGAAAACAAACCTTAAAAATACTTAAATAGTGTACAGTGTAAGCTCCGAATGAAAATTAACAAACATAAATCTTACCAACTTTGGCAGATTTGAGTTATTTTCCATGACTTCCTTCCCATCAAAGAAATCTAGAAGAACAATTTTGTAACTATATACATAGGTATAGGTGTGGTTTTTGGCGAGAGAAATGCAATTGGTAATGCCAAAGTATGAAAAATTTATGTCAAAATTATCATCCAAAATAATGTTACAAGTCTTCATGTCCTTATGAAAAATGTGTGGGTTACAATCCACGATGAAGATATGGTAATATTTCTTCAAAGACCATGAGAAATATTTAGGCGAGTGTCCCAGTCTATCTTAATCTTCTTTGATGATCCTAGAAAAAAATAAAAATTAATAAAACACTTGTTATATTTTACAAAAATCCATTTTAATCAAAAGCTTAGAGATTGATTGGATTCTTCGATTTCAAAATATGAATCTAAAATGTACATAACCATTTTCTTCATAACATAATCATTTTACTCACCATGTAAGATGTCGCACAAACTTCTATTTACCATGTAATCATAAAATAACAGGTTTTCATGGGGAAAGTGAATATCCATGCAAACTCTCCAGATTATAATACTTGATGCTTCTAACTTTTTCCAGCTCAATTTCAAATTCATTCAAGCTTTGTGGGTAGTGATTGTACATTCTCTTTATAGCAATTGGCTTAGAATTCTTTAGATCACATTTATAAAAATTGTCATAAGGGGATAACTTCTCGTGGAATTTGGGTTTTATCTTGTACCCTTACATGTGTGCTAAGTGAATAGTGGAGGTGTGTTATAAGTCATGCTTCATAGGGTTTTTCATCACCTCTGTAAGTCTATTTTGGAAAATTTTAAGTGGTAGGGATTCGAGAGATCCGATGGGTGGTTTTTAGTTTTATAGTATGATGAATGTGGATGGATCAAAAGTTGGTCCAAGCCATAAAAGGAAAAAAACTTAACTAGAGAATCGCTAGAGATTCCTTCTCTGCTAGATGGATGGTAAAATTAATAATTCCACCATGAGGGGTTGGTTGGAGAAAGTGTGGTCTGTTTTGGAAAGCTTAAGAGGATGAAGAGGTGGACATATGCGAAAGCATGAGGAAACTGATGATTGACCCAAATCAATCAATTAGTAGAAGGAATGTGTTTGATATGGCCTAAGGAATGTTTCACCAATATCCTATCTAATTATTCTACACAAAGAACATGAAGGATTCGAGGAGCACCTTGTTAGCATGAATTTTCATATACATGCTGGGCTAGAGGTGTTCATGTTATTTCTTGTGGGCTAGAAGATTTGGCAGAGAATCAGGGGGTGGTGCTTTGGGCAGTGCCGAGGTAGAAATGTCTAAATGTTGCGTGTATCCGTCTTCTTCTTATGCTCAAATCCTGGAAAATTTAGATGTGGAAAGTATTGTTGAGATGTCATTGGGTGGGAGAATGGAATAGTTGGTTTTCTATGTGTCTGTCTCGAAAGATATTTGTAATTTTTAGCCTAGTTGCATAAGGTTTGAAACGCTTATATTATATGGCATATAATTCGGAGAATTTATATTTTGTATTTAGGAAATAGAATAGGTATGGGGATGTCAAAATTCTTACAGATCTTCCCCCATGAATTTTTGTATGAAATTTGCATGATAATAATCCTTCTCACTTTATGAGTGTCCATCGATAATCGTTGATATCATGGACTAGAGCCTCATGTAATTTTTTTACAGGTTAGGGCCTTCTCCCTAGGTATCAATAACACAAAAAAATATGAAAAGATATCTGGGATGGTTTTATAGTTAATTTTAATTAATATCATATCCATATTTAAATATTAAAATATATATGGAATGGTTTTACAGTTAATTTTATATCTATATTTAAATATGAAAATATATCTAGAATGGTTTAACATTTAGTTATATTCTCATAGTCTGGATCATCACCCTCTTCTATTTTCTTTAGAATATCTTGATGAATTCTCTAATCGGTTTTTTTATAGACCAATGTCAACTTCCATGAAATCATTAAAATATTTTCCCAAGTTCTACATAGTTTAATGTTACTTGATATTTTTAAAACTAATAAGAACCTTATTCCAAAGGAGAAGTTACATCTAAAGAACATTCTTGCTAGCCCAATAAAACAGAAACTTGTTATGTTTATTGTTTTATAGATCAATGTTGGATTCCCTAGAATCATTAAAATATCTTCCCAATATCTACATATTTTAATCTTAAGGAAATTTTTAAATTGATAAGAAACTTATTCCCAAAAAAAATTAAACGTAACGACCACTAAATTAGTATATAAAAAGAAACACGATCGGCTTATTGTTTCACAGACCAATATCGGCTTCCTGAAATCATTAAAATATTTTCCCAAGATCTGCATAGTTTAATGTTAATGATATTTTAAAACTGATAAGAACCTTATTCCAAAGAAGAATTTAAACCCTATCGGTGTTATCCCGTATAAAATAGAAACTTCTTATGTTTATTGTATTACAGATCAATGTTGGATACCCTAGAATCATTAAAATATATTCCCAATATCTACATAGTTTAATCTTAAGGACATTTTAAAATTGATAATAAAATTATTCCCAAACAAAAATTAAGCATAGCGCCCTAACTTTGTATAAAAAAGAAACATGATCGGTTTATTGTTTTGCAGACCAATGTCAGCTTCCATGAAATCATTAAAATATTTTCCCAAGATCTGCATAGTTTAATGTTAATGAAATTTTAAAACTAATAAGAACCTTATTCCAAAGAAAAAAATAAAGTTAGCGGCCACTAGCCCATATAAAACAGAAACATGTTATGTTTATGGTTTTCATATCAATGTTGGATTCCCTAAAATCATTAAACAATTTTTCCAACAACTGCATATTTTAATCTTAAATAAATTTTAAAACTGATAAGAACCTTATTACAAAGGAAAAATTAAATCCTAACGGCCACTAGCCCATACAAAATGGAAACATGTTTTATTTATTATTTTGTATATCAATGTCGATTCCAATATTTAGATTTTTGGATTCTAGTATATGTGATTTTGGAGTACAAAAATTCCAATATATGTGATTTTAGATTCCAATATATGTGATTTTGGATTCCAATAAATATATTTTTATTTATTGCGATATTCCAATATGTGTGATTTTGGGGTGCAGATAATTCCAATATTTAACTTTTTGGAATCCAAAACTAGTAATATTGGATTCCAATATTGGCTATATTTTTTATCTTCTCAGACTAGAATATGTCCATATTTAGTGAAATAAGTGTTGTATCATCTATTCCTACTCATACTACTGATATTATATCGCCCACTACAAATTGCTTCTACCACTATTAATATTACACCTCCCTAGAGGTTTTCGCTCCTACATCTGGCTCCACTCCTACCAATACTAGTGATTCTATTACCATTCGGGATTATGTCATCTTTGATGATTTTGATGATGAGGTTGATATTGTCAAACTTACCGATGATAAATTACGTAGCTTTAACTTCACTCCTATTGACATTGATGACTCATACTTTGATGATACTTTTGTTGTAATCGGGTTGATGTAGTCAACTACATACCATTCATCATTCTTATAAGTTACTCAACAAGTACTAATCAACAACCTTTTCAAACTCTTTAATATGAAGAATTTACTCATGCCTAAAGATGGCTAAAAATGAAATTTTTGACTTATATCCACACTAATAGGTTTGTCTAAACATCCTTCCCTAATTTCACACTTTCATAAACCCTACTCAATGTCCATTCATTCATCAAATTTCTCATTTTTCAGGAAAACTTACTTTCTCTTACCTTTTCCATTTGCCTACTCTCTAGTTTTTTCCTTCTAAAATTTTCAATTTTGATCTATTAGCTTCTTTCAATGTATTATAGCTATTTCACCTTTTACACGATTCAAACAAGTTATTTTCCAATAATATTTTAGGTTCAAAAGACCATAATCATCAACCTTTTCCTTATCTAGACCTTGACTGCCCCAACTTCCTCTAGTCTTCTCTTCACTAGTTCTTGGAAACTTCATTCAAACTTCTACTTCTTGTCCATCAATTATTCATTCCATACATTTTCCCCTATATTATACACAATTTCATGTTAGTCCCAACATCACTTGGTCACAAAAAGAACTCCAACAACAAAATTCTCCAAACTAATACTAAAACTACCCTTATGGCCAAATATTTTGATATGAGAATGTATGAGATCAATTAGAATCACCCACAAACTATTTTCAACTCCTTTAGGTCTCTTTCAACATTTATAATATTCTCCCAAAGTCTCAAAGCTTAACTCTCCTTGTATCTCCTTATATTTCACTATTTGTAAATTTTACTCTCAACCCTTAAGACAATGTGCCTTACTTCAACCTAGCATGTAGAGTCCAAGGTATACACAGTAGATATAACAAGATTCATTAGTTCACCTGTACCAACCCCAAAATTATCCTAAAATTTCATTCACCAATTCTTTCTACAACATTTTCAATTTAACTTTTTATATTCTTGTCACAAAACCCTCACTAGGTCTTCTAGAACACACCGTCATGCATATATTTATTTTTATGAGGTTTCAATACAATTTGAGGGGACTTTTCGACACCCAATATGCCCTTTATAATTCCCTAAAAATTTCATTAAATGACTCCAAGGAAAGAGTGTAGTTCCTTTGTAAAATTACCCTTCACACTAGCCTTCAAAATTGTGATTACAACCTGACAATTGAATCTCAAAGAAAATAGAGATTTCCGACCAATGAAATTAAAATTTTCCTTTTGATTCACGTTATGAATTCCTTCAAGACTATTCCTACAATTTTTTAGGACAAAATTCCTCTCCTAAGAATTTTAATTCACAATTTCTTTCAAACCCTAGTTTCTAAAGCACGGTGAGCTCGAGAGGTCTCTCTTTGACTATAACTTCCAATTAAAAATGAATTAAGGCTCTAAATTTTGGTTATAGGTTTTCATTTCTTCCATGAGATGAAATTACTAGTGAGAGTACAATAAATCTATACCACGTGGATCCATCAAGTTTGTTTCTTCTTTTACGTACATGCACACATTTCTTAGTATAGAAAGATCATTATCTTTATGTTAGGGTAATATGATCCCAACCTAAGTTGTAACCCATTCAATGACATTATATGTAACATTCCCATAGAAACTATACCTTTTGAAGACTCCATAATATTGCATTACCATAAGAGTTACAAATCATGACTTAGGCACAATACAAATTTAAATTGTCTTGTCAATTTTGTAAGAAGTTTCACAAGTGGAATCACTCTTAATGTATACAATGGATCATACTCACATCACTCCCAAGGATCGGTGCTTACAATACCTCTTCCTCAAATCCTAAAGCATTATATTTGGTGGCATATTCTTGTCACATTCCAAAAACACATCCATCATTCTTGTTACTCAGAAATCACGAGAATAGGGATTATTGTTTTATATCAACTTGTGACCAAGCATGCATTCCATTAGCAATAATTCAAAGAGTTCATTAGAAACATGGAAAAATATTATAAAGAAACCAACACAATATTTAGAGAACACTTGAAAAGGGGCATAATATCACATAACCAAAGTTGTATCTATATTTTTATTAATGTATTCTTCTGATTCTTATTTCGTAAAACTTCCATTCTTCCTCTCCATGAGGAATCACTCCTTTTCCTCCTTAGATGATAACTAAATCCAAATATTCAAATTCCTCCTTCTTCTAATGCATTCCTTCTTATAAAACTAACCAACTTTTTAACTTCCATAAGCCCATACATCACATGAAGGCCTTTTTTCATCACCCTTAGTCATTATGTAACTCATACATACTCTAAAAGACTCATTATCCATCTTAAGATGCCACTCATCCTTAAATTCCTTGAAAAACACTTATTGGCTTGTATAAAATCTTGTAATAGGAGTTACATTATGAGGGAAAAATAATGCATTTGAGATTTTTGACTTATTGAACACATAACTCTCTCTTTCCAAGGACCTCACCTCCTACTAACATTCTTAGGTTGATCTCATATACAAGATTTGACTGAGATCTTACCAACTTAGATGTGCTTCTTGTGATTCCCCTATGTCACTGGCCCTAGTGAATATCAACTCAAGAAACAACACCTATTATTAATTCTATGGTACTCTATCGGGGGTTTCCATACATTGGAGATCTTTCCACCCATACGGGCTTCCCATGAGAAATCTACAAACACATGCTCTCTTTTCACATGTACTCTTCTCATGAATAACTCTATTGGAATCGTATTTTTTTATCGTACTTTCTCTTATACTACTTTTACATACGTCAGCCTGATGACTACGATATTCTTGACACTCAATGATATCTTATCATCACCGCCTCACTCACCCCTTCTCTATCATGATATGTTCACATTATGGTTTCCTATGGTCTTTATCTTTTCCATTTAGCAAACTTTATTACACGTGAGCCTCGTATTTCTTTCTTGATGCTTTAGAAATCTTGGCTTGATTATATTGCAGGGAGTGCTTTAGACTCTAGTCACACTTATATTACTTTTCCTATGTCATACGGAAGTGTTTCTATCGGTAATGATTCATCTCTCAGCCATTCAAAAAATATCACTCATTGGTATGCACACAAGTGTGTCGCGCCAACACCTTTCATCGATGAAGAGTATGCAATGACCATGTATACCTGTTATCCAAAATGAGCCCCCATGCTTATTTTGGCTAACTTTCCTTCATTCTTCCCTTCCTTGTGCTTCAACTTAAATTTTCACACAATTAAAGCACTCAAAGGTTTCTAGAAATGGCTTCATCAGATAGGATTTTTCTTCCCTTTTCAAAAAGGTAAAATTTTCCTCCTAACTCCTTGTAATTTTCGAGTTATGGCTCGGTGGAGTTTTTTGGGGAAATTTTTCCTAGATAGGCTGCATCTAATGAAAAAATGCCACGTGGAAGTGGAGGTTGGGCTGGCTGAGTGAAGTTGGAAAATTTACCAAAATGGGAAAAGGGTGCAAAGGAAAAAACCAGCCCACGGGCCATGGAGGAGGATGGAGAAAAGTTTAGAAGGCCCCGCATTGAATAAGGATGCGACACGTGTCTAGTCGGTGTCGGGAGTCGGGGGTAGTAAAGGATTTGGTGAAATTTTCCAAAGTGGTCAAAAATGCAAAAGGAAAATGTTGAGTTGCACCCTCTCTGAAACTGAACTAGAGGTGGCCGACGTGTCACACTTTAGGAGAGTGGGACGCGGGGAAATTTTGGGAAATTTTCCCAATGAGAAATCAAAAGGAAAGGGTGGAGTTTGAGCCCGCGATTCCATCAACAATCGAGAGAGCACCATGAGGTAGTAAAGTGGTAGGGTGTAGGGATTTTTGGGAAATTTTCCCAAATTCAAAAAAGAGGAAAATTTTCAAGTTTCACAAGTTTTTTGCCTAAAATTTTTTTGCCCTAAATCTTCAGAAGGGCATAACTTTCGATCCCGAGCTTGGATTTTCATGTTCTTTATATCATTGGAAAGCTTGTGAAATCCTCTACATGATGGAGGGTTAAATTTTTATTTTTGATGGATATTTGTAGGAGAAAAATGGAAAAACGTCTCTGGCATGCAAAAACATAGAAAACGACTCCAACCACCAAAATTAATGAAGTATGGGCCTCTGTTTTGCTCTGTAAAGCAATGTACTTTGAAGTATGGGATTTTTCATGGAAACCCATCATTTTGTAGGCCAATTAGATGAATCTTGTTGGTGGTTGAAGTTCCAAATCAATTTTCCCACATTTTTACTTTCTTTCTTTCTGCTCGAGTGTTAAAAGCCAGTTTTGGCTCATTTGTAACGAGTTGTTCATCATTCTTCTCTGCCTCTCCCTTATTTTCTTCCCCAAGGTCAAAATTGAGTTTGAACCTCCTCCTCCTACTTTGTAATGGCATTTTTTTCCTCTTACCCATGAAATGATGTTTTGTGCAAACTTCTGGAGCAATAAAAATGTGTTTTGTGATGCATTTGTCCATCCTTACTCATTTTTGCTTGTTTTCTTCTTGCCTCTCTTCATTGCAGGTATTTTTGCATGTTTGAATGTTCATTACAGGTTTTGAGCTATGTTCATGGAGTTTTGGAACATTTTTGTGTGAAATCCATCCTTGGTTTTGTGATGCACTTGTCCATCCTTTCCATTGCTCACCTCTTCTTGTTCCATGGTAGTTTTGATAGATGTTCAGCATTTTCCTTCTTTGGTGTATCACCATTTTAGTGTAGGCTCTATTTTTTCTAGTTTTCTTTCTCTCCCTGTCTCCTTAGAAGTTAGATTAGGATTAGATTATCTTGCCTACACTGGAATAGCTTGTGGTAGGTAGTTTAGGAAGAGGAACCAACCTTCTCTAGAGAGCTTTCCCCATTTGCAAAGGTCCCACACTTTGGGAAAACTCAATGTTGTGCATTCACACCAAATGACATTGCCTTAGAAAAGTAGATCCATAGGTCATTTTGGGGGTGCTATGAATTTGCACTAACAGTTTTGGCATGCCCAGTGGGACCTTAGAGGTCTTCCACTTCATCTTTTGCAGGTTGGTGTGTTCCTGTGAAGATTTCAGCCTTTGGAGACATATTCAAAAGCACATCTGGTGACTCCATCTGGTCAACAACCCATCTCTGAGGTTGTAGACTTTCTTTCCATTCATTTTCATTCATTCATTTCTTTTTCCATCTCTTCCATCTTCTTTCACTCCATGAAGTTGTGTAATCATGACTTCATTTCCATCATGGAATTCACATTTACAACAAAGTAGTATATTCCACCTCCAACATGTTTTACAACTCCTTCAAATCAGCATTTTGATCAAATTCAAAATCAGTATGCATATCCATATGAGCAAGGCCAAAATTAGTTTGGTTATGAAACATATCAAGAGCAAGGGTACGCATGCAATGATAGCAGTCAAATGCAAGATGTTGGTCTGTTGGAGAAGATCCAAAAAATGGAGATTGGCATGGTGCAATCAAGGGCTCAAGCACAAATGAAGGCATTTCATAGATTGGTTTTAGAGCACCCTATCCATGGGGAGGCCCTTTTCCAAGACACTTAAGCCCTCAGGAGAAGTTGGACTTCATGGTGGAGATGTTTCCCCAACTTACACAATGGACAGTGGAGATAGAGGCCTATAAATTTGGTGTTGAGAAACCTTGTCAATGGGTAAGTTCTACACCATCATCTGGTTTTTCTCCTTCCATTCCTCAAGCAGCACCATCTCATTTTGAATGCCAAATTCCAAATCTAGCCCATGCTGCCCCAAGTGTTGATTCCATTTCTCCATTCCCTAGTCTTCCACCCCATCTCAATTCTTCTGTCCTTTTCCCTTCCAAACAGCCATTCCCTCCAAAGAAACAAGAAGTTCTACCTCCTCCACCACCACAAAAAAATGCAAAATTGGTTGAACTCCAACTGATTTCTCCTCTTGCCTTCCCAATTCCATGTGGGGAAGAAGAAATTGCAAAAATCAGTCATGAAGGATAGCAAGAGGAAGAACCAAGCAAAGAAGGAATGATTAAGAGCTTAGTAAGCTTGGCTCTTAGATATGGGATTGAGAAAATTCCTTTTTTGGTGAAGCCTACAGAGGAGGCCAAAGATGAAGAGTCAATGGTGGTTAGGACTGATTTTTTGCAGCGAAGAAGAAGAGAGCAGAAATCAATTTGAAATGAGGTTGGCAACTCAAGCAAATCATCCATTTTCTCAGCCATGTAAGTGTCCCATGTTGGCACTCTATTTGAAGAAAATGTTGATCTAATCCAAGTTTCACAATTAACCATGAGGAGGAAGAATAATCAGCTCCAAGTCCCATTAAAGAGGAGCAACTAAAGAAATCAAATTAGAATTGGAACTAGATGAAGGAAGCATTATTGAAGATTTTTTTCTTTCATTTGAAGGGCCCGATTTGATTGGTGAATCCATCATGGAGGTGACCAAAAGAAATTTAGAGGCACTGAATCATGAGCAGGTTGCACAAGAAGTTGCAGATTTCTCTCCCACTTCATCTCTCCAAAATCTGATTTTTGGGATGAGTTTGAGCTGACAAGATTCATGTTTGAATATGAAGCTCCACATGGTGAAAAAATACAGATTTGAAGGTCACCATACAAAAGGGAGAGACCTTGCTTGCAACAGGACATTGAAGAGTTTGATTTTCCATCAGACTTAGAAGAATGTTTGGATGAAGAGCCAACTGAAATTACAACATTTTCTTCTTCACCATTCATTCTCCAACAACAAGAACTTGCTGCCATGGAGAAGAGGATTCAAGGATAGCAACCTGTAGTTTGCAACATGCCTCTTGAATCAAAGTTGGAAGAATTTGATCTTCCAAAAGCTACAATGGAGGAACTCCAGAGCCAACAATGTATTACAGCAGGTTACAATAATGCAAAAGCAACTTCATTGGATGTTGCAATCAATAATGATGAGCTGCATATTATAGAAGAGTTCCATACTTGCCATGAAGGAAGGAAAAGAGCATGAGGATTCCATCATCTCTTCCACATCATCCATCCAAGAAGGTCTATAAGAGGACTCCATTTTTGGAGTTGAAAATCAGAGCAATGGGCATATCAAATGGATCAAACCTTGCCCAATCAGGTATTTGGCTTCATTGGAGCCAAAGGAGAAGTCAAAACTAGTCATGCTTGCTTCTAAGCATGAGGATGAGCTACAAAGTACCAAGGATCAGCTGCAATACCTCTTCAATCCAAATGCAGAGCAACTAAAAGAGGTATTCAATTTTATTTCAGCTGACACCTTGCTAATTTGGGTAGAAGACTAGCTTCTTGTTGATTTTCCACTCATCCAAACAGCCATACTCAGCTCCAAATCATTTGCATGGCTGCCAATTTTGAAGAAAGGAAGCTATTTTGCACAACCAGTTGCAGGGTTTGTTTAGCTTACCTTTGCTTCCAGTTAGAGTAGAGTAGGTAGGTTTGCTTTTAGTAGAAGAAGTGCTTATGCACACTCTACATATCCCACTTGGGGTATGTATGATTTCTAATTTTGTACATAGTTTTGGTGTTGTTGTATTGCTCTTGCACAATCCATTTTAGTGGGTTTTGGTGAAGATCAACTCCAAGTTTTAGTGGGTTTCCAAGTGGCTCAGAGGTCATATTTTCATAGTTCATATCAAATTGGTTATCAGGCTTGACTCCATGCCCAATGGATGCTTCAAAGGCCACTGATCATTCATCTAGCAGGTAGATGACCCCTCTGAGTCACCAAAATTGTTATCCAAAATGAGCCCCCTACTTATTTTGGCTAACTTGCCTTCATTCTTCCCTTCCTTGTGCTTTAAATTCAATTTTCACACATTTCAAGCACTCAAAGGTTTCTAGAAATGGCTTCATCAGATAGGATTTTTCTTCCCCTTTCCAGAAAGGTAAAATTTTCCTCCTAACTCCTTGTAATTTTTGAGTTATGGCTCGGCGAGTTTTTTGGGGAAATTTTCCCTGACATGCCCGCATCCAATGAAACGGTGCCACATGGCGGTAAGGTTGGGCGGTGGTGAAGTTGGAAAATTTTCCAAAATGGGAAAAAGGGCACAAAGGAAAAAATCGGCCCACGGGCCCGTGGAGGAGGATGGAGAAAAGTTTAGAAGGCCCCGCATTGAATAAGGATGTGACACGTGTCCAATGAGGCATCGACGGAGTCGGGCGGTGGAAGGATTTGGTAAAATTTTCCAAAGTGGTCAAAAAGGTAAAAGGAAAATTTTGGGCCGCACCTCCCTCGACCAAACTGAGGCCACACGTGTCACCAAGAGAGCGGGGCATGGGGAAATGTTGGGAAATTTTCCCAATGAGAAATCAAAAGGAAAAGGGCGAGTTTGAGCCCGCGATTCCATCAATGAATTAGAGAGTGCCACATGGCAGCAGAGTAGTGGGGCATGGGGATTTTTGGGAAATTTTCCCAAATTCAAAAAAGAGGAAAATTTTCAAGTTTCAGCCTGCCAACCCGATTTTTGCCCTAAAATTGCCATTTTGCCCTAAATCTTCAAAGGGGCATAACTTTCGATCCCGAGCTCGTATTTTCATGTTCTTTATATCATTGGAAATCTTGTGAAATCCTCTACATGATGAGGGTTCAATTTTGATTTTTGATGGATATTTGTGGGAGAAAAATGGAAAAACGTCTCTGGCATGCAAAAACATAGAAAATGACTCCAACCACCAAAATTAATGAAGTATGGGCCTCTGTTTTGCTCTGTAAAGAAATGTACTTTGAAGTATGGGATTTTTCATGGAAACCCATCATTTTGTAGGCCAATTAGATGAATCTTGTTGGTGGTTGAAGTTTCAAATCAATTTTCCCACATTTTTTACTTTCTTTCTTTACTTTCAGTGTTAAAAGCCAATTTTGGCTCATTTGTAAAGAGTTGTTCATCCTTCTTCTCTGCCTCTCCCTTATTTTCTTCCCCAGGGTCAAAATGGAGTTTGAACCTCCTCCCCTACTCTGTAATGGTGTTTTTTTCCTCTTACCCATGAAATGATGTTTTGTGCAAACTTCTGAGCAATAAAAAATGTGTTTTGTGATGCATTTGTCCATCCTTGCTCATTTTTGCTTGTTTTCTTCTTGCCTCTCTTCATTGTAGGTATTTGTGCATGTTTGAATGTTCATTACAGGTTTTGGAGCTATGTTCATGGAGTTTTGGAACATTTTTGTGTGAAATCCATCCTTGGTTTTGTGATGCACTTGTCCATCCTTTCCATTTCTCACCTCTTCTTGTTCCATGGCAGTTTTGATAGATGTTCAACATTTTCCTTCTCTGGTGTATCACCATTTTAGTGTAGGCTCTATTTTTTCTAGTTTTCCTTCTCTCCCTGTCTCCTTGAAGTTAGATTAGGATTAGATTAGCTTGCTCTACACTAGAATAGCTTGTGGCAGGTAGTTTAGGAAGAGGAACCAACCTTCTCTAGGAGAGCTTTCCCCATTTGCAAAGGTCCCACACTTTGGGAAAATCAATGTTGTGCATTCACACCAAATGACATTGCCTTAGAAAAGTAGATCCATAGGTCATTTTGGGGGTGCTATGAATTTTCACTAACAATACCTTATGTTGTAATGTATCTTTAAACGATCCACCTCATACTATTTCTTATGAAGTTTCGAATGCATCTCCAGTTACTTTTGATTAGGATAATGTTGACCATTTAGAAAATGTCTCTTGATCACTCTCATCATCACACACTTGGGGGATGCATCACACTATTTATTCTCCCCTATTTTTGCATCAACACGTGTCTTATATTCCCATTATTTCACATCTAATCTGTCACATACAACATACAAATCTTGATACATTAGTATTATCATTATCCTATGATGCACTCTCATGTTTTGTTTCAAACTTGACTATTGAGGGCATACTATACACATGCACCTCACACACTGCACATTTCACATCTACAGCATCTTCTTCTTCCTTCACATCCTTTTCTTACATATATTACATATCTTATTCACTTTTTTCTTTCTATACATTTTATGCATTACACACTCTACACATATTTGACATCATCTTCTTACTTATACTATATATCATATGTGCTTTGTACTTTCTACACATTACACATCTACAACATCCTCTTCTTGCATTTATTACACATCATACGTAATTTTTGCTTTCTACAACTAATCATTATATAAACTCTATATATCAGTTTTTGCACACTATACGTATCTACATTAGACACATTCAACCTACACACTTATAACATGCATCCTAGTCTACTCACACATCATGTTATTCTATTCTACATTTTACACATCATGATCAAACCTTTTACATCTGTTGATAAGGTTCTTCATCGATTTTTGATAAATCCATAGATAAAGGAGGAAAGTCACGATATACATAAGAATTTTTGGTATACGAGGATAAATCAGTAGAACATAGGAACAAGCCACAAATCGAATCCAAAGAGAAACATAACAAGACAAAATCTAACAAAGGCATGACACAAAGAAGTTCATTTTGATTGTTTTATAGGAAAGATATTTATTGTACCTAATCAAATGTATATGGTGTGCCACATGAAGCAATAGATTTATACTCATGGGATAAGCAATGTGTTTGCATATAAGATAAATATATAAGATACATAGAAGAGAAGAACTTGTATGTGTGTATGAGACTCATCTAATCAATTTTGAGATATGAATAAAGAATGATGTTTGGAGAAAAGATTTTTAATTGACTTTACTTTTTTTTTGTTCTAAATTTATATCAGTTTACTTTTCCCTTACACATCCCTCACAAAAGGGTGAAATTCTTAACCCTCACACTATTGTGGAGGCAAAATTTCAACATTTTGTTTCTAATCCCAATTTTATTTTCTTCGTCAAATGTCTTGAAAAATATCATCACCAGGATATTGGAAACCAGCACTAACAAAAATTGAGGATTGGTGGGAAAACCAAATTAATATATTTGTTAAAGGAGAGGCAAAGAGACTCAAAATAGCATATAAATAAAATGATGGAGAAATATTTAGATAATATAGAGAGGAATTTTGTCTCAATTCCCACATTTACTATGGCCTTGCATATTGGCACATGCTAAATAACATAGTGGTTACACTTATATTTGAGGAAATATTTTGAGTGGACTCAAGAGAAGTTAAATATACTCATAAACCTTTACAAACCTTGGACTAAAGAAATTGATTATTGCTTTGAGAACACATTATATTCCTATATAATTACTTGGGTCATACAAGGTTGGACCATATTTGATTATAAGAAAGGTGAAGTTTTAAGTGGAGAAAGAGGCAAATTTCTCAAACAAATTCCATTTTTATTAAAGTTTGGCTAGTAGAAAAAAATTAATTAGAAGCATGGAAAATTTCCTTGAGGGACATGCACCGCTACGAGATGGTGTACACAAGGGGGTGATCCAAAAGACATAATTGATAAAAATTAAAGGGGTGATGGTTGGGATAGAAGAAATAGGATGACATGAAGAAAATAAAAATCATAAAAATTACATAATTGATAAAGAAGAGATTAAGAGAATTAGGTGAGTTGGTATCTTAACAAAATAAATCACGAAGAGGAGGATGGAAGAGAGATCTAGGATAGTGTAGAGAAGGAGTTAGAGAAAATATAGAAACAAAGGTTAGTAAGGGAGGAAAGGGAAAATAATTTCAATGAAAGAAAAGAGAAATTGAACAAAATTCAAAAAGAAAAAAAAAAAAGCCACTTGAAGTGGAGGCCAGAATTGTATACCCCAAAGAGGGCAGCAAACACACAAATTCTTGATATAATTCCCACATCAGGTGGATACCAACCCGATTTGGTTACCCAACTGGAGCTCTGTGGTAAGATATTCTATAAACAATCTAATTCAACAATTGATATCAAGGAAATCTATCATAATGAGATATTTACAACAATTAGTAGGTGGCTTAGAACTGGTTTTTAAAAGGGTAATAGGACCGAAAACTTGGGAAGAGGAAGAAAGTGAAGTCCTGTTATTAATTAAAGAAAAAGAAAAAATTAAGTCAAAGTCATCGGTATGAATGAATTAATTGAATAATTTTGACAAAAGATAAACATATTAGAAGAAAATAATGAAGAAGAAAGTAGTTCAAGAGAGAAATAAGATAAAGAAGAAGAAAGAAGAAAATAAGAAAAGAAGAAGTAACAAAGGATTAGAAGAAAATTATAGATTAAGAGATGCTAAAGGTAGGAAGTTATTTGTTGAATAAAATGATTATGAAAAGACATCAAGAAAATATGTGTCCCCTAACCACCACACGAGGCCAAAGGACATGACCACCCATATCAATCATCATTTCATGTGTTTCTTAACACACCTATTTGAAGGATATAAAAGGAGAAATTTTGATGCAAAGATACTAACTCTTTTCATGATGTTGTAAGGCTTTAGAGGGAAATGAGGATAATTATGTTAAGATATATCTTTTAATCTTAAAAAGAATGTGTTACTAATCTGGACCCTTGTTTACTGTAATTTGTTTACTTGGGACGGAGGTTATTATAACTTGTGTTTTGCAAGTGTGAGACAACAGACTTGTTTTTATGTTTGATGAACTCTTATTGTTGATTGACAACACACCTTGAATCAATTCCATTGATCCAAGGTATGTTGTGGCCTTCTTTGAGATCACTTTGTCGATTTATTTTCTATATGGAATGAAGTCTGAAACTAGACTGAAGGTCATTATAAATGTTACAGAACCTAGTTACAGGTATAAATATTCGGTACCTTGATGCCAATGGAAAAGGTTCGATTCCCGAACCACATACAAATTGTAATGCCAGACAACGTAAGACAATAAGAGCCTTGATGCAAGCGACCCAGGTATATGTCGAACATAGGACGAAACGTCCTGCATTATGTTGAATGTGAACGTAAGTTGTAAAACTTACTAAGGAACCTATTAACTAAAACACTACGGGGTTAAGCCCTAACCTATGACCTAACAACTATCCTAGGAGGGTTTGATAAATTAAAAGGAATTTAAAATATTGCAAATCCTAATGATTTGCGACCTTGGTGAATACCAAACTATGGACAATGTAACCTAAAACTATTGCTAACCTAAGGAGAGGACCTATAGACCCATGCTGATGAAGCGGATAAGAAGGGAAGGTTAGAAATTTATTAAGGATAGTAAATGATGTCCTTGCAGTTTTCAACGCCAAGTTTGGTGGGAACATGAAAAGTTGGAGATATCCAACTAGCTATGTAGCTAAGAAGGAAATAGCATGCAAAACTTTAAAAATGAAACTCACCAAACCCAGTCGGTGATGGCGTGGAAAAAAAAAAAAGCAATGCATTCAATGCATTAATGGTCTTGGTCTTAGTGACCAGCTCGCCTTGGAAAGGGGATAGAGGAAATTTTGGTGATTATTGTGTTCATTCGGGTTTTGAGATTTCTCTGCATTTCTTTCACGGTTCTTTCGAACCTGCTATTATTCTGGTTATTGTTGTTGTTGTTTGGAGTAGCCATGGCTATTTTTGAGCCTGTGGAAGTTAGGAGATTGTTGGGAAAGCTTTTTGTTGACGTCGTGGAGAAAAATAGCTCTTGTGGGCGTGGGCGCGGTTTTCTTCAAGCCACGAGAAAATTTACAGGCATGTTGAGCCCTTCTCCTTAAACCGTTTTGCTCTTGTTTAAGCGTCTTCATTAAAAGAACTCTGCTCTTATGTTGGGTGTTTTTGTAAAATGGAATTGTTGATTCAATTAATGTGATTTTCGGGTTGAGATGTCTGATGGGGATGAATACGAATTGGGTATTTCTTTGCAAAATGAGTAAATGAAATGAATCTGTCCTTGTTGTATGAGTTTTGTTTTGACAGTGATGGGTATTCGTTTCTATTACCCATTATGGGTTTGAGTTGATGAATGTACCAGCTATGTGAGTATTGTTTTCTGAGTTCTGTGTGTAAACAATTTGGGAAAAATCGTGATAATGCTTGATGAAACTGTTGTGTGAGTTATTATCATAGTTGCTTTACATTGCATAGAATACGATTCACCCGGACAACGAATTCATTCCATTGTCTTACCCTTGCTGGTTAAAAATGATTCAATATTTCCATGTGGGTTGAAGGCCATGACTGGTTGTTGGGGAAATAAATTATTTAAACACTGAACTTGGTTATTTGATGAGTGAGTAGAATGTATTGTTATCTTTCTTTGAATCTTTTTGAAAAGTATATATATAAATAACAGAGATGCTTATTTGAACTTCTTCAATGTGTTCGATTGGAACTAAACTTGAGTAGATTATTGTTCTTGTAAAAAAAAAAAAAAAGGGTTCCTTACTTATTACAGTGAAATTATGGCAATATAGCTTGTTGTACTTTTTACTCATTTCAGACCTAGCTGGGAATGACTGTTTTTAGCAAACATGTATGTTTATATATATATATATATATATATATATGTATATGTATATCAAATCGCAGTCTAAACTTCTTGTTGCTTTGCATTAAAACTGAATCGGAATTGGGATTCTTCCTTGGTGTTTGGAAAATGAATCCTTTTATTATTACGATGAAAACATGATTTGTTATCTATTGTACACTCTTACTTGTTTGTATCTGGATGAGAATGTCCGTTGGGTGAAAAATTAAAGGAAATGGTTTTTTTTTGAGGGACCATTGATATTGAGACTTACGGCCTGATGCAAATGAATTCTGTAAACTCTCTGGAATGTAGTTAGTAAGTTTTATTTACTGAATTATATTTGTTAGAGGAAATCACCCTATGGGAACAGGCTGACACTGAATAGTTGATATTCAACTAAGCAAGGAGGAAGAGGTAATATGATTCTCCTTCTTTTCATTCGATTATTGACTTCAATTACTTTCTCTTTTGGTATTATCATTGATTGATATCACTTCTTGTTTAAATTACTCAGTACAGTTGTGATGAAAAGAAAGAAAATATTGGTTGAGTAATTTGAAGTAATGATTATTTCTTCTCTTATCCAGTTGAAATTCTATATTTGATATTGAATGAATTTCATACTGCCTTAGGCGTAATCATCTGCATTTAATTGTTGTCTACTTTCTTTCTGATTTGAAAGAAGTATTATGTTGTTTATTAAATTTTGAGAATTGACACCAGTGTGTTCGTGGTGAATGACCACTTTTCTCTTCTGCATTTGATTGTTTGAAATTAAATGAGTGGTACGAAAGGGAAGTAGTTCTGTTGGAATTCTTAATTAAAATTCATCTCTTGAAATTTCAGCTATTAAAAAGGAAATGGAACTGACAGCAATTACATTAGAACAACATTATATACATATGTGTATTAGTTCTTACAGATGTTTTAATCTGAAACTATTTAGAGGAAATTACTTTTTGTAGTAATTATATGGGAAAGGATTAGTAAATATTTTTGTCTGATTGTGATGGTAACTAGTGGATTGGGTTGTTAAGTTGTTCATCCTTATCAGTACTTAATTCATGGATAATGTCCATCTCAATTTTTAAACATTTCATAAAAGTAGGGTTCTTTTATTGAGACAGTTAATTAAGAGCACCTCATTTTAATGATAAGTGCTTAATATGCTCAGTTCGATGAACTGACCCATGCAAGTAAATTTTGCAGATGGTTTCCTTGAGTAAAAATGAAGACATGTTGTTTTCTGATGCTTCTTCTGAGTAGCTAAGGATGGATCGTATCTGATAGTTTATTATTCCTCTACGAGGAAATGGGAAAAGAAGAAGTTGCATTCTTCTTTCCTTATGTGTTGTAATGTTGTTTGATATAAACGAAGTTCAGTTGTATGGACTTGTAAATTGTATAGATTTTAAATCTTAAGGATTGAATACAAGGAAAGGTGTGATATTTTAATGGCTATATCACTTTGAAACTGTTTGAATAAGATCGAGATTATAAATTTTATTCATTGAATTTGAATTTATTCAAATGATGGTTGATAGATTTTAAAAAGGACATAATATCTATTCTTTACTTGAATACCATTTTTAAGTTGAAATGTACAAATAATTCATATTGATGTTAATATGGATTTTATATTGACATTGAAAAGAGTTAAGTGAATATGAATTCTTAAACGAATGATATTCGGAACTGTCATATAAGCTAATGAATATAAATAAAAGAGGTAGTTGAACCTTGTACTCTGATTTCGTTAATATCCTTGAGATGTTGATCCAGAGGATAATCGGTACGAGGAATCGTATCTCCTCGTATCAAACCTTAATTGAAGTAAGGTTAAAAGTGTATAAATGAATACATTCATTTGGAATTAGGCCTCATTTAAATGGCGTCTAATAAGATGAAATTCTGGATTTTAAATTCAGTTGCAAATAAAACTTGGTTAAGTTTAATAAGTTGATCTTACTACGTTAAGTTGTAGTGGACTGTTAGTCTGAAGCTTAAGGTAAGAACCAAGATGGAAATATGCAATCCTTCGGTATGGAGGAGTAAACGTATATTAAGCTATAAGAAAATTAAGTCTCTCTCTCTTAGCTATGCAACTGTAATGAGTAGTGAGGTTAGAAGATCAACACGGTTGCTGAAAATTGATCTTAAATATTAAGATTATAATCTAATCACACTTATAGCTGGATGTGTATCCCTTGATGAGAGGATTCCGTAGGACCTTGGCACACACTGCCAGCTGTAATCTGGTGTCTTCATGAAGGTGGGGCCTTCATGACGACACAATGTTGTAGCTGACATGTTACAACGCCCTCCCGAATCAAATCATCAAGTTTACATAAGTTGGGACCAAGTTACTTGGACGATGATAGGAATGTGACCGCGTATACGGGGTGACTCTCGGAGGACTAAAGGTAACTAGACACACGCAGTCATCTAGGGTTGACATAGTATGTCTGCGTACCTTTAGTCACCGCGAGTGTCTTCCTATACTCTTTCATATTGCTAGTTAGGGTTAGAGCTTAACCTTGGATGGAAGGACTGACAGAGGTCAGAAAAGACCATTCTAGATAACAAATGAAGTGAGGTGAAGGACGTATTCCATTGAGGCATATAACGTCTGGGAATATGATCATGCAAAGCATGTGAAAATCTTTGGCCAAAGTATCACAAGTTGCTGGTTGCGTTGTCCTAATCACCTAGTTTAAGAAGCAGGATTTCAGATGAGTATCGGTAACAGATATTCAGATAGGCCTCTTAAATGGAACACTTCGATAACCGGAAATGGTAAAGAGAACCAAGTATACTTAGTATACAATGCATGGATTAACATGAAGGATCGGTAAGTCACCGAGTCATGAAATGAGAGATCGCTGAAACTCCGAGCCATAAAATGGGAGATCGGTAGTTCTTCGAGTCATTTACAACAACATATGGTATCTGTTATATGATTGAATGGCATTGAATGTGTGTTCCATATTGTAAATATGTGAATAGAGAACATTGGTTTTAAAAGTAATTGTGTGATCCAATTACATTAATTGGATAGAGAACAATTATTAAAACTTGGTCGTGTGTTTTGAATTACATAATTCAGAACAGAGAACGTTATATGTAAAAAAAAAAAAAAAAAATCCCTTGTTCTAGTGTCTTAAAATGGGATGTTACATCTTGGTATCAGAGCTGAAGGTTGCAGCTCTTGGACCTAATGAGTCCACAATTTAATAAGGTTTACATTTTCTTATTGAACAGAAAATGGTCAGAACAAGAGGAAATGTTGCGAACAACCCATTACGGGTGGAGAAGCAACTACTGCTCAAAAGCTAGATGAAATCCTTGCTTCCCTACTAGATACGAGAGATCATTTGACTATTTTGGAACAACAATCAATGGGCAATGAGGAGGAGGAAGAAGATGCTGATATGAATGATCAGCCACCTCCTGTGGACAACACCAATGGAGGGAATCCGGGTGTTGATAATAGTAATGCGAACGCTCCTAATCATCCTGAAAATAAAAGGGCAAGATTAGCAGCTGAACTTACAAATGATATAAAGAGAATAAGTCCTCCAAAGTTTGATGGAACAACACTTGGGGATGGGGCTGAAAATTGGCTCAGTGAAATGGAGAAGTACTTTGCAATAAGAAACTTCTCCGAGGAGACCAAAGCGATATGGGGAGCATATCAAGCTTTCTCATGAAGCATCATCATGGTGGGACAACCGTAAGGTTGAGTTGAATATTGTCAAAACAGACATAACTTGGGATCAATTTAAAGGTTATTTTAGGCAATGGTGGCTGCCTCAACTCTATTTTGATCGAAAAATGACTGAATTTCAGAACTGGTCGCAAGGAAGGCTGACGGTGACAGAATACTGGGAAGGGTTTACTAAACTCCTTAAGTATGTGCCATGCAGTACCAAGATGACGAAGTTCAGAATACGAAAGTTCATAATGGGACTGAATCCCATCATTGGTGGTGAAGTAGATGTCCACGGTCCAACCACTATGGAAGGAGTTGTCGAAAAGGCAATAAGACAGAATAGAAAAATTGAGAGCAATCTCTGCTCATAGGGAGGAGATTAGGAAGAAGATTCCCAACTCTTCTTCATCTCTCACACCCAAAAAGGGACCCTGGAAAAGGTTTGGTATGAAAAACAAAATTGTTGTGGATAACAATAAGAAATCAGTAATGAACAAACCTGTAAATAGTGTGTGGAGCAGCTTTGCAAAAATTGGTGGTAATGGACAAAAGTCCTATGGAAGCCAGAGTGATAACTTCAAGGCTGGTAGAAAATTCGAGCCTAGGAAGGGGCCAGTCGGAGGTTGCTTCAACTATGGAAAAGACCATTACGTGAGTCACTATCCTCTGAAAAAGGATGATCGTGATCAGCAGCATAGGATACACGCTGCGGTGGCTAACAAACAAGCTGAAAAGTAAGTTACACCCATAGAAGTTCCGGGTAAGTTATTCGGTACACCTGTAGTCATACTTTTTGATACTAGAGCTACTGAATGTTTTATTTCTACTAAACTTGCAATGAAATTAAAAAGGAAAGCTGAATGAATGGATAAGACATGGACAATGCATTATGGGAATAATGTTGTCCATACAGTCGATATGTGCCTTTTTGGGGCAATTCTTGACTTGCCCAGTTTCTCCACCGAAGTTGACCTGTATGTCACTCCTTTAGGGTCATATGATATCATTATAGGAGTTAATTGGTTGGCGGAACATAAGGCAAAGGTTGACTATTATGAAAAATAGATTTGTTGTTTTGATGACCTGCAGAAAGCAGCAGTCATTCAAGGTGTAAAGCGTGAGGTTGCAGTTAGGAAACTAACAGCTATGCAACTAAAAAGGGCTAAAAATAGAGGCTGCACTTTGTATGCCATAAGAATGATAGAAAATGCTGAGGAAGATAATGATTTCATGGAAAAGTATCCATTATTAAGGGATTTCAGTGATGTATTTCGGAGGAGTTACCAGGTCTTCCGCCCAAACGAGAGTTTGACTTTGCAATAGAGATCAAGCCAGGAACCAAACCCATATCTAAGGCACCCTACAGAATGACCACCCTCGAGTTGGTGGAGCTTAAGGCTCAATTACAGGAACTTTTGACTAAAGGGCTGATAAGACCGAGCGTCTCACCATGGGGAGCGCCGGTAATTTTTGTAAAGAAGAAGGATGGCACACTAAGATTGTGCATTGATTACAGAATGTTGAATAAGGCAACCATTAAGAATCGATATCCACTTCCTAGGATTGATGATCTGTTCGACCAGATGCGTGGAGCATCAGTCTATTCAAAAATAGATCTTTGATCTGGATATCATCAGCTGAGAATAAAGGAAGAAGATATTCATAAAACAACTTTTAGAACAAGGTACGGGCATTATGAATTCACGGTGTTACCTTTTGGGTTGACGAATGCACCTACCGCCTTCATGAATTTGATGAACAATATTTTTCAAGAATACTTAGACAAGTTCGTGCTTGTATTCTTGGATGACATTCTTATATACTCCAAAAATGTCGAAGAGCACCAAGAACATTTAAGGATAGTGCTGGAAGTTTTGAGAAAGAGAAGGTTGTATGGTAAATTGTCTAAATGTTCCTTTTATGATGCAGAGGTGCATTATTTGGGGCATGTTATAAGCAAGAATGGGATAGTTGTAGACCCTTCAAAGATCGCAGCTATAACCGAGTGGCCTGCGCCTAAGAACGTGCATGAAGTAAGAAGCTTCATGGGCTTGGCAGGATATTATAGAAAGTTCGTTAAGGACTTTTCAAAAATTGCTGCCCCAATCACTTCACTAAAAGAAAGATAAGAAATTTGTCTGGACTGACAAATGTGAATCTTCCTTTAAAATTTTAAAGGAACAGTTAACTACAACACCTATTTTGACTACACTAACCCAAATGGAAATTTTACGGTCATAACGGATGCGTCTGGAGAGGGTCTCGGAGGCATTCTGTTACAAAATAACCACGTCATAGCTTATGAAAGTAGAAAGCTTAAGTTACATGAACAAAATTATGCTCCACATGACCTAGAGCTCATTGCCATTGTACATGCACTTCAAATGTGGAGGCATTACCTTCTTGGCAAGCCCTTCGAGTTAAAAACCGACCATCTGGGGTTGAAGTATATTTTTACTCAACCAAACCTGAATGCAAGACAACGAAGATGGTTAGAATTTCTATCTCAGTATGATTTTGATATAAGCTACATCAAAGGCAAGGAAAATAGGGTGGCAGATGCTCTGAGTCATAGGAAGCACATCTCTGCTCTTATAACATTAAGAACTCAGTTTAAGGATGAGGTGAAAGATGTCATGGAATCTGACTCTTATTTCCAGCAAGTTAAAACAACACTTGCTGCAGATCCAAAGGATGTGAAGTATAAGGGATTTCATTTTGATAATGAAGGAATTATGAGGTTTGAAAACAGGGTATATATACCCTTGGCAAATGATTTAAGAAAGAAATTGTTAACTGAATTTCATAATTCACCTTTTTCTGGACACCCTGGCATTACAAAAATGCTTGCTGATCTCAAGCAGCAATATTTCTGGAAGGGAATGAAAAAGGATGTGGTGGAATTTGTGACACACTGCTTGGAATGTCAGCGTGTTAAGGCGGAACATATGCATCCCACTGGATTATTGTATCCCCACAACATTCCGCAGTACAAATGGCAAGTGATAACGATGGATTTCGTTCAAGGATTACCTATGTCAAGGAATAAGCATGATATCATCCTGGTTGTCGTTGACAAATTAACCAAAGTGGCACACTTTATTGCTGGTAATTTAAAAGATGATGCACCAGTGTTAGCAAGAAGATTTGTACATGAAATTTTCAGATTGCATGGAATACCCGAATTGATCATATCGGACAGAGATCTGAGGATGACATCAAGGTTTTGGCAAATGCTTAATGTGGCCTTGGGAACTAAATTAAACTTTAGTTCTGCATATCATCCGGAAATGGATGGACAGACCGAAAGAGTCAATCAAGTTTTAGAGGATATGTTAAGAATGTATTGCATGGACCAGCAGTATAAATGGGAGGAATACCTTCCATTGGTTGAATTTTCCTACAATAATACATACCACGCCTCTTTAAAAATGGCACCTTTTGAAGCATTGTATGGAAGAAAATGCAGAACCCCTGTTAGTTGGGACAACGTAGAGGACAGAGAGGTAATTGGGCCAGAAATCCTTACGGAAATGGAACAACAAATTAAAATGATTCGGGAACATTTAAAGGAGGCTGCCAATAGGCAAAAGAGTTATGCAGACTTAAAGTGGGTTGATAGGAATTATAAACTTGGTGAGAAGGTCTTTCTTCGGGTTAAGCCAAAAAAGAGCTCTATAACTTTTGGCAAGGCTGCCAAGTTATCGCCTCGTTACGTGGGACCTTTTGAAATTGTTGAAATAATCAACCCTATAGCTTATCGTCTAGCATTACCTCCTGCTTTATCACAAATGCATGATGTTTTTCATATTTCTTTGCTTAAGAAATATATCAGATTTATCACATGTGCTGAATTAGAATTCCTTGCAGGTCCAAGACCCAGGAATAATCATGGTTAAGCCCATTCGAGTGCTGGGAACTCACTAGTTGTACTTAAGAAATCACGAAGTGAATCAATGTAAGGTCCAATGGGACCAGTTTAGTGAAGAAAGTGCAACTTGGGAAAATCTCAAAGAAATGAGATCTGCTTTTCCATACTTGTTTGATCGAAATTGAATTCAAAAAACTGATATCTACCAAATATGGACAATTACTGGTCTATTTTACAGTTATCTTAAAACATTGTTTTAATGATTAAATCTATTTTTGGTATGAACTTATGAATGGAAGGATGATAATTGAATTTTGTCCTAGAAACTCTATGAATTGGCTAATTTGATCATCGGGATGATGATTCTTTAAGAAGGGAGGAATGTAACGTCTTGATTTTTAGAAGCTATTATGATAACCTCTTTTCATGATGTTGTAACTATGGAAATGAGGATAATTATGTTAAGATATATCTTTTAATCTTAAAAAGAATGTGTTACTAATCTGGACCCTTGTTTACTGTAATTTGTTTACTTGGGACGGAGGTTATTATAACTTGTGTTTTGCAAGTGTGAGACAACATACTTGTTTTTATGTTTGATGAACTCTTATTGTTGATTGACAGCACACCTTGAATCAATTCCATTGATCCAAGGTATGTTGTGGCCTTCTTTGAGATCACTTTGTCGATTTATTTTCTATATGGAATGAAGTCTAAACCAGACTGAAGGTCGTTATAAATGTTATAGAACCTGGTTACAGGTATAAATATTCGGTACCTTGATGCCAATGGAAAAGGTTCGATTCCAAACCACATACAAATTGTAACATTGAGACAACGTAAGACAATAAGAGCCTTGATGCAAGCGACCCAGTATATGTCGAACATAGGAATGAAACGTCTGCATTATGCTGAATGTGAACGTAAGTTGTAAAACTTACTAAGGAACCTATTAACTAAAACACTACGGGGTTAAGCCCTAACCTATGACCTAACAACTATCCTAGGAGGGTTTGATAAATTAAAAGGAATTTAAAATATTGCAAATCCTAATGATTTGCGACCTTGGTGAATACCAAACTATGGACAATGTAACCTAAAACTATTGCTAACCTAAGGAGAGGACCTATAGACCCATGCTGATGAAGCGGATAAGAAGGGAAGGTTAGAAATTTATTAAGGATAGTAAATGATGTCCTTGCAGTTTTCAATGCCAAGTTTGGTGGGAACATGAAAAGTTGGAGATATCCAACTAGCTATGTAGCTAAGAAGGAAATAGCATGCAAAACTTTAAAAATGAAACTCGCCAAACCCGAGTCGGTGATGGCGTGGAAATTAAAAAAAAAAAAAGCAATGCATTCAATGCATTAATGGTCTTGGTCTTAGTGACCAGCTCACCTTGGAAAGGGGATAGAGGAAATTTTGGTGATTATTGTGTTCATTCGGGTTTTGAGATTTCTCTGCATTTCTTTCACGGTTCTTTCGAACCTTGCTATTATTCTAGTTATTGTTTTTTGTTGTTTGGAGTAGCCACAACTATTTTTGAGCCTATGGAAGTTAGGAGATTGTTGGGAAAGCTTTGTTGTTGACGCCGTGGAGAAAAATAGCTCTTGTGGGCGTGGGCGTGGTTTTCTTCAAGCCACGAGAAAATTTACAGGCATGTTGAGCCCTTCTCCTTAAACCGTTTTGCTCTTGTTTAAGCGTCTTCATTAAAAGAACTCTACTCTTATGTTGGGTGTTTTTGTAAAATGGAATTGTTGATTCAATTAATGTGATTTTCAAGGTTGAGATGTCTGATGGGGATGAATACGAATTGGGTATTTCTTTGCAAAATGAGTAAATGAAATGAATCTGTCCTTGTTGTATGAGTTTTGTTTTGACAGTGATGGGTATTTGTTTCTATTACCCATTATGGGTTTGAGTTGATGAATGTACCAGCTATGTGAGTATTGTTTTCTAGTTCTGTGCATGTAAACAATTTGGGAAAAATCATGATAATGCTTGATGAAACTATTGTGTGAGTTATTATCATAGTTGCTTTACATTGCATAGAATACGATTCACCCGGGACAGCGAATTCATTCCATTGTCTTACCCTTGCTGGTTAAAAATGATTCAATATTTCCATGTGGGTTGAAGGCCGTGACTGGTTGTTGGGAAATAAATTATTTAAACACTGAACTTGGTTATTTGATGAGTGAGTAGAATGTATTGTTATCTTTCTTTGAATCTTTTTGAAAAGTATATATATAAAATATATATATTATAGTATATATATATATTTGAAGAGATGCTTATTTGAACTCCTTCAATGTATTCGATTGGAACTGAACTTGAATAGATTCTTGTTCTTGTAAAAAAAAAAAAAAAGGTTCCTTACTTATTACGGTGATTGCCATATTCACAATTATGGCAATATAGCTTGTGTGTACTTTTGTTTTTTGACCTAAAAAAGGAATGTTGTTTTTATTAGCATATTATGGCATATATATATTGTATATTTATGTATTTATGTATATATGTATGTATGTATATATATATGTATATATGTATATATATATATATGTATATATGCAAATCGTAGTCTAAACTTCTTGCTGCTTGCATTAAAACTGAATCGGAATTGGGATTCTTCCTTGGTGTTTGGAAAATGAATCCTTTTATTATTACGATGAAAACATGATTTGTTGTCTGTTGTACACTCTTACTTGTTTGTATCTGGATGAGAATGTCCATTGGGTGAAAAATTAAAGGAAATGTTTTTTTTTTTTGAGGGACCATTGATATTGAGACTTACGGCCTGATGCAAATGAATTCTGTAAACTCTCTGGAATGTAGTTAGTAAGTTTTATTTACTGAATTATATTTGTTAGAGGAAATCACCCTATGGGAACAGGCTGGCACTGAATAGTTGATATTCAGCTAAGCAAGGAGGAAGAGGTAATATGATTCTCCTTCTTTTCATTCGATTATTGACTTCAATTACTTTCTCTTTTGGCTGTTATCATTGATTGATATCACTTCTTGTTTAAATTACTCAGTACAGTTGTGATGAAAAGAAAGAAAATATTGGTTGAGTAATTTGAAGTAATGATTATTTCTTCTCTTATCCAGTTGAAATTCTATATTTGATATTGAATGAATTTCATACTGCCTTAGGCGTAATCATCTGCATTTAATTGCTGTCTACTTTCTTTCTGATTTGAAAGAAGTATTATGTTGTTTATTAAATTTTGAGAATTGACACCAGTGTGTTCGTGGTGAATGACCACTTTTCTCTTATGCATTTGATTGTTTGAAATTAAATGAGTGGTATGAAAGGGAAGTAGTTCTATTGGAATTCTTAATTAAAATTCATCTCTTGAAATTTCAGCTATTAAAAAGGAAATGGAACTGACAATAATTACATTAGAACAACATTATATACATATGTGTATTAGTTCTTACAGATGTTTTAATCTGAAACTATTTAGAGGAAATTACTTTTTGTAGTAATTATATGGGAAAGGATTAGTAAATCTTTTTGTCTGATTGTGATGGTAACTAGTGGATTGGGTTGTTAAGTTGTTCATCCTTATCAGTACTTAATTCATGGATAATGTCCATCTCAATTTTTAACGTTTCATAAAAGCAGGGTTCTTTTATTGAGACAGTTAATTAAGAGCACCTCATTTTAATGATAAGTGCTTAATATGCTCAGTTCGATGAACTGACCCGTGCAAGTAAATTTTGCAGATGGTTTCCTTGAGTAAAAATGAAGACATGTTGTTTTCTGATGCTTCTTCTGAGTAGCTAAGGATGGATCGTATCTGATAGTTTATTATTCCTCTACGAGGAAATGGGAAAAGAAGAAGTTGCATTCTTCTTTCCTTATGTGTTGTAATGTTGTTTGATATAAATGAAGTTCAGTTGTATGGACTTGTAAATTGTATAGATTTTAAATCTTAAGGATTGAATACAAGGAAAGGTGTGATATTTTAATGGTTGTATCACTTTGAAACTGTTTGAATAAGATCGAGATTATAAATTTTATTCATTGAATTTGAATTTATTCAAATGATGGTTGATAGATTTTAAAAAGGACATAATATCTATTCTTTACTTGAATACCATTTTTAAGTTGAAATGTACAAATAATTCATATTGATGTTAATATGGATTTTATATTGACATTGAAAAGAGTTAAGTGAATATGAATTCTTAAACGAATGATATTCGGAACTGTCATATAAGCTAATGAATATAAATAAAAGAGGCAGTTGAACCTTGTACTCTGATTTCGTTAATATCCTTGAGATGTTGATCCAGAGGATAATCGGTATGAGGAATCGTATCTCCTCGTATCAAACCTTAATTGAAGTAAGGTTAAAAGTGTATAAATGAATACATTCATTTGGAATTAGGCCTCATTTAAATGGCATCTAATAAGATGAAATTCTGGATTTTAAATTCAGTTGCAAATAAAACTTGGTTAAGTTTAATAAGTTGATCTTACTACGTTAAGCTGTAGTGGACTGTTAGTTAGTGAAGCTTAAGGTAAGAACCAAGATGGAAATATGCAATCCTTCGGTATGGAGGAGTAAACGTATATTAAGCTATAAGACAAATTAAGTCTCTCTCTTAGCTATGCAACTGTAACGAGTAGTGAGGTTAGAAGATCAACACGGTTGCTGAAAATTGATCTTAAATATTAAGATTATAATCTAATCACACTTATAGCTGGATGTGTATCCCTTGATGAGAGGATTCCATAGGACCTTGGCACACGCCAGCTGCAATCTGGTGTCTTCATGAAGGTGGGGCCTTCATGACGACACAATGTTGTAGCTGACATGTTACAACGCCCTCCCGAATCAAATCATCAAGTTTACATAAGCTGGGACCAAGTTACTTGGATGATGATAGGAATGTGACCGCGTATACGGGGTGACTCCGGAGGACTAAAGGTAACTAGACACACGCAGTCATCTAGGGTCGACACGGTCTGCATACCTTTAGTCACCGCGAGTGTCTTCCTATACTCTTTCATATTGCTAGTTAGGGTTAGAGCTTAACCTTGGATGGAAGGACTGACAGAGGTCAGAAAAGACCATTCTAGATAACAGATGAAGTGAGGTGAAGGACATATTCCATTGATGTGTATAACGTCTAGGAATATGATCATGCAAAGCATGTGAAAATCTTTGGCCAAAGTATCGCAAGTTGTTGGTTGCGTTGTCCTAATCACCTAGTTTAAGAAGCAGGATTTCAGATGAGTATCGGTAATAGATATTCAGATAGGCCTCTTAAATGGAACACTTCGATAACCAGAAATGGTAAAGAGAACCAAGTATACTTAGTATACAATGCATGGATTAACATGAAGGATCGGTAAGTCACCGAGTCATGAAATGAGAGATCGCTGAAACTCCGAGCCATAAAATGGGAGATCGGTAGTTCTTCGAGTCATTTACAGTAGCATATGGTATCTGTTATATGATTGAATGGCATTGAATGTGTGTTCCATATTGTAAATATGCGAACAAAGAACATTAGTTTTAAAAGTAATTGTGTGATCCAATTACATTAATTGGATAGAGAACAATTATTAAAACTTGGTCGTGTGTTTTGAATTACATAATTGGTGTACATTTTTTTTGCGTAAGGACAAAATAAACTAGATTGTCTTTACTTAGCGAAGCAAAGAGAGTTGTGTCTGAGCTAGACAACACTCATCACAAAAATCTTCCTCCAGTACCATACCCACAACAAAAAAGAACTTGGTGTGGAATTTACAGGTTATGGGATCAACATACTCAAGATACTTTCCCTTATTAGAAGTAGCTCCACCTACTAACCAATTAATGTATTGCACAACTTGTGGATCTTATAATCATTACCACCATACCTGACCTTCCATAGAGGCACTTGAATAATTAAAGGAATACAAAGACATCTGCATGGTTATGAAAACTAGAAAGAACATATGACCTAACCCCCACCTTCACAAAGAACAACTAGCACCTACACTTAACCCACCACCTTCACATCTAACAATTACTACTCCACAATATCAAAATCAAGCAAGGAGGACAACCTCACTTTGGAGGCGGTTACCAAGGAAATAACTACAATCCTAACTATCAAGGATACAATGGTGGAGTATATTTCATAGGATATAGGGTAGGTTATATAGAAGGATTTAGAGGTGGGTATGATAATTATCAATGGCGAAGAGGATATCAAGGGTATCATGGATACCAATGAAAAGATAACCAAAAAAATTAGGAGTTGGCTACCAAGATAGATGACCCATGCATTGTTACAAATGTGGACAAGATGATCATTTAGCCGAAATTGTGACGTAACCCAACCCTTGTGGTTTATTCCATGAATAAGGACATGACTCATTTAGTTGTCCCAAATCTTCTCAATTTTATAGAAATGGAAGTACAAAAATATAAGCATTATTAAGAGACACTCAAAAAAATTTCCAATATATTACCAAGATACCATGGGATAAGGAAGAGACATGATAAGACAAGTAGAAAGCATCTAGCTCAAGAAAAAACAAAAAAAGATAAGAATAAAGAAGAGGCTAAAGAAAACTAATTCAAAAGAAAATATTTTAAATCAAGTAAGGACCACAAAAACCAAAATACGTAATCGCAATGACAACTAGAAGTGTACCCAGAAAGGAACCTACACCTGGAAGGAAGAAGATAATAAGGCTACCTACTAAGGAAGATTCCTCTAGTAGTGAAGAATGGGACTTTAACGAAATCAGGTCAAACCTTCATAATAAAGAAGTGGAGAAAATTAAGGAAGTAGTTAAGAAGGCACAATCTCAGGAAGAAACATAAAAGAATTGTTTTATGAACGCTGAAATTATTGGTCTGAAAGAGATAGTAAGATTAACCATCAAACGTGGCCTTGTAGATAAACTGAAACAATTTAGAAAATATTGGAATAAGGAAGATAAGAACTTTCATGTCCAGAGGATTGAAGCTTGGACATAACAAGAAAAGGAGAAATGTCTTCAGAACACAATGAACATGGCACAAATCCACCATATACTTGGATGTGGACATATTCGACACTACCATTACCAAAGTACTTCTTTATCTCAATGTAGATGTAAACATGATGTCCAAAACTACTTGGGAAAATATAGGCGAACTCCATTGATTAGCATATGGTTAATAAAAATAATCCATAGAAGCACTAAAGAACGTAGAAGTCAACTTCATGGGAATAAAAAAGATGGTCAATTTTGAAGTTGTAGAAAATGTTGCTTTAAAACCCACATACAATTTCATTCTAGCCTTAGAATGGTTTGTTAACTATAACGACGCATTAAATTCAAAAGAAGAAGAAGTCACATTACAATTAGATGGAATTTGTGTCCATGTACCATTACATGTAGGAATTGATTAACTAAATGGAAGAGAAATGGTAATGATAGTTAATCTAATTAGGAGGACTAAAACATTGTAAGATGCAATAAAACAATATGGAATAATCTTAAATAATTATTTTAAGTGAAATAAAACCCTAATATGCAAGATAAGAGAGGATAAATGACTTAGTTGACTAGAGAAGACTCATCACAGTGTCGCATGAATGACAATGTATTCTAGAAGAAAGAACGATAACTTGTAGGTCCTACAAAGGTCAGATCTAGAGGGTCTGAGATGATTGAGGTGCCCTAGAAGGTATTAGGGTGCCTCAAGGTACCCTAGTCAACAAATTAGGTGCCTTGATCTCTCGAAAATGCTCAAAATATGAATTTTTATAGTCACAAGATGATCTGAAATAATATCTGTCAATTGCACTACAACTGTGAAGTCTGCGCTGGATGTATTGAATAATGATGTGATGACCTACAAGAGAAGGGAAAATATCAAACCCTAGGAAAAATAAAATATGGAGAATTAATGGGTGGACCGACCGCATCCATAAAACTTATGGTCTTATCACTTTGAGCATTTCACTATATTTTGGACCCAAATGTAGTACTAGTGTGTGTGTGTGTGTGTGTGTGTGTGTGTGTGTGTGTGTGTGTGTGTGTGTGTGTGTTGTGTCCTAGGTACTCTTGTTCCAAATCGTGACTTTGTGAAGTAGCGAGTAATAATAACTATAGAAATGTACTACCATGTGTGCATGGAATAGAATAGAATTCATCCCCCTATGTTGTGTGTGTTGATGTAGATCTATTAGCTTTGATGCCTCAGCACTATGTGGATGCAAGTAATGCAATGGATGTAACTCTAGATGGAGTGATAATAGTATGTGATGTTAGGACCCTCATTATGGTCTTATAACTTTATATTTATAGGTTTTTCTTACTTTAATTTCCTAAGTAACCTGACATGGCTGATCATGAAAAAGATAAGAATGATAAATGGATAGAAACAGCCCAAAAGATGTGGGATAGTGGGAAAAGGATCGAGGTGCCCCAGTGGGACCAGGGCACCACGGGTGCCACAATACAAGCCTCCAGCACCCGATTTAGGATAAACTAATGGGAAAATGCTGAAATAGTTGGGAATGGATGTGGGAATGTGTTGTAAAGATGAAAATAATATAAAATAATATGGCCAAAAGGTGGGATTAATTAGTACTTTATTCACTTAAAAATCCTCTAAATAGTAGTATGATAACCGGGCTAAATAATGCCTAATGTGCAAGATTTTGTGACTACATTTTTTCCCCACTTTATGTTGGTGAGTATAAATATCGGAAACATAAAATAAATCATAAATGTGTAAGTGATATCCACGAAGAGTGTAGAAGAGACCCCTGTTAATCGACTAGACTCAAGCATGGAATGACAAAAAGAAAAAGTGGAGCATAGAATTCTAAAAATGAAAATGCGCATGAAAAGTGATGAGAGTGAGCCTAGGGTGAATCACGTGTAGTGTACCTACATGGTTTGTAAAGACAAGTGGTGTCCCATTGTTTTATTGTTACACTTTCAAATCATTATCATCGTCGTTGTTTTTATTTTTTTCCCCATTTGACAATTGGTTTCTCATACTGATGTAGGACTTGCTAGACAAGGAGAAAACAATCAAGAATTCAAATATATGTATATGTAAAATATGCAAGCGTAAATTACGCTAAATAAAAATGTAAATGGAACATGTAACCTATGTACACCTAATCTATATCGAGAAAAAGGTTGTAGAATGATATCATGTACGCATGAGTTTTTCGGGAGATCTCACACCACCATCGCCGAAAGAAGTGTAGGGAGGAAATGCCTCTATCGTCAAACCTTTGATTCGCTACTAAAATGATTTGAAGATATCTTTATAGCATCTTGGTTTTTTGGGCGATCTAACGCAAAGTGGCCGAAGAAGTATAGGGAGGAAATGATTTATGTCCTCTAACCTTTAATTTCTCCCCATATTTACTAAGGACACCATGTCCTGTAAAATCCATTGTGTATAGAGTTCATAGACTAGTCTAAACTCACTCATTATATGTAAACCCACAATGCCAATGGCAAAAAGAACTGTACTAAACCGATGTAAATACGCTTTGTTAGTGTGACAAAACCTATGATTATTCCCCCCTCTTTTGGGGCACCTGTAATGACTCTAAAAGGAGAATGTGGCCCCAAAAGAGGACCTACTGCACTCTGACCTATAAAATTCTTCCCTGCAAGGGGAAAAGGGAAAAAGTTGGTAAAAACCAAGGCACACACAAAAGGGAATGGCTATCCAAAACAAGTATTAGTTTGAAAACACATGCATGTAATAAGACAAGTGGAAAATACATAGACAATTTAAAAACTACCAAACACAATAGTGTAAAGATGTAATAAAACAAGTAGACTACAAAAGTGAGTTACAAACATGGGAAATCACTCACGATGTTTCAAGACACACAAGGCCATCATGGACGCAAACAACATACAAGTGTGCACACAAGAAAAGGAAAATATCACGTACAATGGAAAACAAAGGAGATAAGTGTAAAGACAAACAAATAAATATTCAAGGGAACATATAATCATGTAAAACAATTGTTGCATATGGAACACAAATTAGCATGTTAGAGCAATAACCAATATGTCAAAACCTGTATGATCAAGTAATGTAAGATGTTAAGTAAAAATTAAACAATAGCACTTGTATGACATGAATGTGGATGCCCCCAAGAGAACTATTATAGTAAGGGTAGAAGGTGAGTATCCATTCCGTGTGTAATGTCTTGTATCTACAATCACACTAAAAAAGGTGTGAATGTGTATGTGTGTATGATAATGACATTTAAGAAATCAAACTAACATGTGAAAGAAAATCTTCATGTAAACACAAGTAAACAAGAGAAAATGTCCCAAAGACAATGTAATATGATGTGGATGGATGGAGTGGAATGCAATATGGAATGATAGGAGCGACATGCCCCAAGTGTGTGGAAGTGTATACAATGAAGTTCATTTTTTTCCCTTAGCGAAGATAGAATGAATCATAAATGAGGGTGCATCATCGTAAATGGTCAAATGGTGTATGTTATGTGTGTCTAACATGCTGCAATGATTGTGTCTATGCAAAGGGGTGATGAGATATGACTTGTAGAATATATGTGAGTGAACCCTATAGTCGAAGCGTATATCATGACTTACTAAATGGGTGAGTGATGATTTAGCACTAAGATTATATCACTATAGGATGAATAAGAAGGGGCGGTGATTTAACCTAAGGTTTATACCACTACAAGATGATATGAGGAAGGTTGAGATAGAGGAACATGCTAGAATGATAAATCCGGTAGGGGATATGGTGAACATTTACGAAAGGTTTTTTTGACGTGGGATGTGGGTTTTTCTAGCCTTACACTTATGACTTGAGCGATCCCAATGGGTTGAACATAGAATGGGAGGAGGTTGTGTAGCAAAATGAAAGGAGGCCTAGTTGTTGGAGATCTCTAATAATATGGGCTAAAGCATGGAAAGAATCAGTATGATGTCCTTGAATTTGATGATAGTGGAAAAATGGATGATCATGGTATTGTATTAGTTGAGAAGGAGGATAGTGATGATTAGATAATAGAGCAATCATTTGATGATTAAGAAGATGACCAAAAATTTCTGTGGCATAGAATTAGAGGGAAAGATAAGGGGTGGAGGTAATGGTATACTAGGGAGGTTCAGTGAGATGACAAGTAGGGGACGTAGATGGTGTATGAGTTATAGTAGGAGTATGAACATGCAATGTAGATGCATCCTTAAGTTGTTCTATCTCGCAAGGGAGAGACATAATTTTCACTTCCATGGATTGACTTTGATTTTGCAATGCTTTGTATAGAATCCAATAGGTGTACATTAGATGGAGGAATGTGAAGGTGAAATTCATCACCTACATGGGTGGATATAGGACATATTTGAGGTGGTGATGGATCAGCGTTAATGCAAAAAGGTAGGTGAGGAGTAATATATTCTAAAGGATCATCAACATGAGTGTCAAAATCATATGGGATGGCACAAGAAAATTGATAAGTAGTGGTATGTGGTTGGTCATCCAAATAACAACAAATGCATAAGATGTACATGACCATGGCATATTGTTCATCCGTAAAGGGGGGTAATGGACATCCCTCAGCATACCAAATAGTGAATTTGGGTGAATAACAAAGGAAGGAGCTACTACAAATGCACACAGTGCCAAATGGCATTGGAAAGGTGATATCAACGTGATCAGAAGCAAGTGTCCCTCTAATATAATCTAACCAAGATTGGCCCAGAGTGAGTGGAGAAGTAATATGTGAACATGCAAGATGAACAATAAGATGGAAAACACGCAGGCCATATGTAGTAGTGAGGATGATAGAGCCATGATACAAATGTGGATCACATAAAGGGGAATGAAGGTCATCAAATTCAAAACCAAGTCAAAGGAGACCATCATGTGAACATATAGTGGTTGTGCATGATATATCGAGTGTTATGTGTCCAAATAAGAATTATTCATGAACAGAGTGCAAGTAAATGGTGGGCACACTAAAGAGGATGATGTTGGAAGATAGGATGGAATGACATCCATGGACTGTAAAGGTCGTGATATGGAAAAATAGCAGAGTGGTGATAGTCGGTGAGGAAGGGATTTTGTCGATCATAGGAATAGTGGTCACAATTTCCTTTTCATATAGAAAAGGAGATAGTGGAGGAATAAGTAAAGCAACTGAGTATTGTTGAGTAGACCCTGTATATAATACCATAGTAGTAGTGACATCAAGTGTATGTGGTGAATTAGGAGAAACCTTATCAACCATACAAATATTATAAATTGGCTCATATAGAGCTTCACGAGAGTGAAATTCATCCATAGAAGAAGCAAAATTAGGGACAACAAGTGTATCAAGAAACTTAGTAGGAGAATTTGAATGATCGGTGGTGCACTAATGATAAAAGGTACATCTATGGGTGTAGGTAGGAGAGTGTCTACCTCCACTTTGAGTTGTGCTTAAATAGCGAGGTGGTCAATAGTATGGAAGTAAGAATAAACATAAGCATCAATAGCTCTCTAGGATCTATATCAGAAGATGGAAGTTGAATGAATGAAGGGCAAGGTCTATAGCCGTAAGGAGAAGTAGGATATCAAAAACCATGACCATGGTTTTCAAATTGTAAAGTGAGTGGAGAGTTAGAGAAGTACACTTCCTAATATGCTTACCCATAATGAGAGGTCAGTTCACTAAAATGATTAAATAAATGGAAGAGAAATGGTAATGATATTTAATCTAATTAGAGGACTAAAATGTTGTAAGATGCAATAAAATAGTATGGAATAATCTTAAATAATTACTTAAGTGAAATAAAACATTAATATGCAAGAGAAAAGAGGAGAAATGAATTATCCGATTAGAGAAGATTGTCACGAGTGTCACAGACTAATAGTGGATTCCAAAATCAATAATGATCACTTAGAGGTCCTGCGAATGTCATATCTAGAGGATCTAAGCTAATTGAGGCACCTGAGAAGGTATCGGGGTGCCCAGGTGCTCTTGGTCTATAGGTTAGGTACCCCGATCTCTATAAATTTTCATAATCTAAATTTTTATGGTTGCAAGATGATATGAAATAATAATTTTCTATCATATTAGATTTGTGAAGTTGCACTAGATGTATTGAATAATGATGTGATGACTTGCGAGAGAAGAGGAAGTATCAAACCCTATGAAAAATAAAACATGCAAAATGAATGGGTCAAACTGACCTTAAGAGCCAAAATTATGGAATTATCACTTATCATTGCACTATATTTCAAACGTAGATGTAGTGTTGGTGTGTGTACATGTCGTGCCATATATGCTCTTGTTCCAATTGCACTTTGTGAAGTAGCAAGCAATAGTAACTATAGAAAATGTACTAGCATGTATGGATGGAATAGAATAGAATCCCTCCCCCTATGTTGTATGTGTTGATGTAGATCTCCTAGCTTTTATGTATGACAATATGTGGATGCAAGTGATGCAATGGATGTAACTTTAGATGGAGTGATAGAAGTATGTTATGTTAGGACCCTCATTTTGGTCTCATAACTTTATATTTATAGGGTTTTCTTGCTTTAATTTTGTAATTAACCCTCACATGGCCGACCAGAAAAATATAAGAATATAAAATGGCTAGAAAGAGCCCAAAAGAGGTTGGAAAGTGGGAAATTGGATTGGGGCGCCCCCAAGACAGGCATGGGCACTTGGATTTAGGCTAAAATGACGAGAAAATACCAAAATGGTTGGACATGTATGTGGGAATGTGTAGGAAAGATGAAATAAAATATAAAACAAGATGGCTAAAAGATGGGATTAATTAGTACTTTATTCACTTATAAACCCTCTAAATAGTAGTATGATAAATGGGATAAATAATGCCTAATATGAAATATTTTGTGACTACATTTTGGCCCCACTTTATGTTGGTGAGTGGAAAGCTCGGTATATAAAGTAAATAATAAACCTATACCCGATATCCATGAAGAGCATAGAAGAGACATGCCGATGGACTAGACTCAAGTGTGGAATGAAAAAAATAAAAATTGGAGGAGCGTGGAATTCTAAAAATGAAAATACGCATGAAAACCGATGAGATTGAACCTAGGGCGAATCGCATGTGTAGTTTTTGTAGTGTAGTGTACCTGTTTGGTTAGTAAAGGCAACTTATGTCACAGTGTGTCATCGTTACACTGTCATTGTCATTGTTATTGTTGTTGGTGTTTCCCCCAATTTGACTTCTTGTTTCTCATATGGTCAAACCTGCAAGGAGAAAATGATTAAGTATTCAAATATATGTATATGTAAAATACACAAGTGTAAAATATGCTAAATAGAAATGTAAAGGGAACATGTGCACCTAATTCATATTGAGAAAAAGGGTGTAGAAGGATATCATGTACTGCTATTAGTTTTTAGGGAGATTTCACACCACCCCGGTTGAATTATTTTAGAGAGGAAATGCTCTCTATCCTCCAACCTTTGATTGCTTCTAGTAAAATGCTATGAAGAGATCTTTGTAGCATCCTTGTTTTTTTGGGCAATCCTACGCCAACTGGATGAAGCAGTATAGGAGGAAATGATCTATTTCCTCCAACCTTTAACTACTCCCTAGAAATTCTAAGGACACCATGTCCTATAAAATCCATTTTGTATGGAGTTCGTAGACTGGTCTGAACTCACTCATTATATGTAAACCCACAATGTCAAGGGTGAAAATTTCACTGTATTGAACTAGTGTAAATACAATGTGTTAGTGTGAAAAACCCCATAATTATTCCCCCTCTTTAGGGTAACATGCAATGACTCAGGGGATAATGTGGCCCCAAAAGAGGACCTACTACACTGCTTTGACCTATAAAATTCTAACCTACAAGGGGAAAAGGGAAAATGCTTGGAAGAAACTAAGGCATGCACAAAATGGGATGGCTAGCCAATACAAGATTTAGTCCAAAAACAATGCATGTAATAAGACAAGAGTAAAATATGCACGATAATGTAAAAACTACAAAGCAAAGTAGTGTAAAAATGCAAGAAAAAGTAGACCGCAAAAAGTGGGTTGCAAACACGGGACATCACTCACAATATCGCAAGACACACAAGGTCGTCATGTCCAAAAACAACATACAAGTGTGCACATATGAAAATATAAAATCCCGCATATAATGGAAAACAAAGCAGACAAGTGTAAAGATAAACAAATAAGTAGTCATGGGAAAATGTAATCTTGTAAAACAAGTGCTGCACATAGAACACCCGTTATCATGTTAGAGAAATAACTAATATGTCAAAACGTGTATGATCAAGTAATATAAGATGATAAGTAAAACATAAAACAATAGCACCTATATGAGATGGATGTGGATTCCCGGTGACTAGTATAGTAAGGGTAGAAGGCGAGCATCCATGCCACATGTAAATGTCCTGTATTTATAATCACACTAAACAAAGGTGTGAACGTGCATGTGTGTATGATAATGACATATAAGAAATAAAACTAACATGTATAATAAAGTGATCATGTAAACACTAGTAAACAAAACTAAATGTCCCCAAGACAATGTAATATGTTGTGGATGGATGAAGTGGAATGCGAAGGTGGAATGATAGGAGTGACGTGCCCCCTGAGTGTCTCGGAAGTGTATGTAATGAGGTTAATTTTGTTTCCCCCTCAAATCCAAAATGAGCTGTAAATAAGAGTGTGTCATTGGGAAATGGTCCAATGGTATATGTTGGGTGTGTCTAACATGCTTCAATGAGTGTGTATATAGATTAATGCGGGGTGTTCTAATGAACTTTACCAAAATAGTTAGGGTTTGGGATATCTAAATCAAATGGAGAGAATATTCCCATATGAGAAAGCTAGAATGGAAAACTTAGATGATACCCCTATAATTAATGTTGCAGGATGGTGGGCAAAATACAAAGTTAATATAACTCATTTTAATTCATTGACCACATTACTAAATACAAGATATTTAGAGAGAGTGAAGGTTATTAAATGACCATACCAGAATACATAGGTGAAATAGATCCACAAATAAATATTCAAACATGTGAAAAACATAATACATTGGAAAATATATGATAAAAATTCTCCTCTGTATGGACTCAATTATTCATATGGACACTAGAACCCATACCTCAATCATGGTATATGCATCAAGAAATAAGAAGAGAGATAAGAAGTTGGGATCGGATTGTAAAATATTTTTTCCATACCTTTAAATTTTGGGATGTTGATCTTAATATCCTTCAAGAATTACAAAATATAAGGACCTTTTTATTCTTAACTCTGAAATAATCCACATTATGATGTTCACAAAAGATACCAGAACCTAAAGAACCCCAAAAGCAAGAACATCCAAATAAAATCCCGATATATCTTACTAATTTTTTGTCGAGAAACAAGAAAGAGATGAAAATTTTGAAAACTTGAGATATAAGACAATATAAGGAGAAAGAGAAGTAGTAGAGACCAAAGTAGAAGAGGAAAAATACTATTATCATCCTCAGAAGATAAGGAGTGAAAATATTTGTATAAATGGAGATGAGAAGTTTGCTAAGATTGGAGACTATTGGTCAGAGGAAGAAGTAGCCAAAGTAGTAGAAATTCTTCAAGAATTCTAGGATATATTCCCAAAATATTTTAAAGATTTTTAGGTATAAGAACAATGAAAATTAAAATCAAGGATGAAACTAAACCACTAAAAATATGCCTTATAGATTAAACCCTAATCTCAAGGTTAAGGTAAAAATAGAGATAGAAAAAATGTTGAATGCAGTATCATCAAACCTATCAAAGATTCTAATTGGATAAGTCCCATGGTCATTCAGAACAAGAAAATGGGGAAATTTTCATATGTGTGGATTATAGAGAGCTCAATAAAGCTGTGTGCATGACCCATTTCCTACTCCATTCACATAAGAGGTTATAGAAAATGTAGCAGGAAGAGAGGTCTATTCCTTCACTAATGGGTTCTCTAGTTACCATTAGGTCTAGATTTCCCTAGAAGATCAACCTAAAACCACATTTTCTACAGAATGGGGATCTTTCATGTACACTGTCATGCCATTTGGATTAAAGAATGCACCAGTTGTATTCATAGAATAATGATTAATGAATTCAAAGAATTTATCCATGATTTCTTGGAGGTGTATCTAGATGATTAGACCGTATATGGATTATTGAAGAACCATATCCAAGTATTGAGACTCATGTAGAGCATTAAAGATATCCCTCAACTTGAAGAAATGTATATTCTTGACCCCATTTGGTACACTTTTGGGTCATGTGATTTGCAAAGAAGGCTTATTAATCGATCTAGTAAACACTTTAGTTATTGTCAAATTTCCTCCTCCTAAGAAACAAAAAGAGGTGAGGACAATTCTGGGGTATATAGGATATCATAAAAAAATTCATAAGAAACTATGTTGAGATCAGTGCCCCTTTGAAAGAACTGTTGAAGAAAAGAATGAACAAACAAATACAATGGATTAAACTATGTGTGGATGTTTTTGAGGTTCTTAAGGATAAAATCTTACATGCACCAATCTTAATATTTCTAGACTGGAAGGTTCCATTCGATGTATATGTAGATGTATCAAGAATTGGCATTAGTATAGTTTTGACACAACCAATAGATAAAATGGATCATCCAATAGTCTTTGCAAGTCAGAAATTAGCTAAAGCTGAAAGGAATTACTCTACTACAGAAAGAGAGAGAGGTGTTGAGAATGGTATATTCCCTACAAAATTATATACTTTTTTCCATAAATCATTTGTGCTTTACATAGACCATGAGCCACTAAAATATTTACTAAACAAACTGGTACTACAAGGTATAATATGTCATTGGTTAATGTTGTTTCAAGAATTTGACTTTACTATTGTAGTAAAACTAGGTAAACTAAATAATGGACTAGATTATTTGTTAAGAATAGAAACTAGGGGAAGATGAAGGACCTATCACTGATGAATTCCCTAGCAAATCTATTTAGAGTTGAGGCCATCCCAAAATAATTTGATGACATAGCATAATTACTGGCTACAGGAGAATTCCCTAGTGAATATACAAAAAAATTTACTAAGCTAGGATTTTCCCTTCACCTTAATCAAGGATGGTTATACAAGAAAGGAAAAGATGATGTTCTTAGAAGGTTTTCCTTAGAACATGAAAGAAATAACATACTAACAAAATCTCATGAAGGTATAGCCCAGTGGACACCATGGAGGAGAAAAAAAAATCCAGAAAGTAATGATGGAAGAATTATGGTGGCCTACACTATTCAAGAATGCACACAACCATGCAAGGTCTTGTGACATATGTTAGTGAGTGGGAAAACCAAATGCGAGAGATGAGATGCCTTTAAGACCAGTCCTAACACTAGCCCCATTTGAGAATTGGGTTATAGACTTCGTTGGACATATTAAACCTGCCGCAAAGAATTCTCAATCTAGATTCATCATTACAAGGACAAAATATCTAACAAGATGGGTAGAATCCATTCAAAAAAATATTACACTACCAATATTTATCTATGAACACATAATTACTTAGTTTGGATGTCCCCTAAGCATTACAAGTGATCAAGGAAAACATTTTTATGAATTCCACTATTAAGGAATTATTAGGAAAAAAATTATAAATCATAACCAAGGTATGCCATATCATCCACAAGTTAATGGGATAGTGGATGCATTCAACAAGGTCTTGGAGAAGGTACTCACAAAAATATGTTCACTCCAAAAATTAGATTAGGACCTAAAGATACTACACTATGGACTTACCACACTACCTACAAAAGGATGACCAAATACTCCCCATTTAAATTAGTATATGGACTTGAAGTCACGGTCCCCATAGAATTCATCCTCCCAAGCTTAAGAGTGGTAGTAACATTTAGAATGAATGAATATTCTTCAATACATGAAAGACTTATTGAATTAGAAAAATTGGATGAAAAAATATTTATAGCAACATACAATCAAACTCAAGAGAAAAGGAGACAGAAAGCATGGCATGACCACCATATAAAAAGGAAAGAATTTGACATAGGAGACCAGGTACTATTATATGATAGCAAATGGAAGCATCCTGGAAAACTTAAAGTTCGATGGCTAGGACCTTACATCATCAAGGACATATTATCATCAGGAGCAACAAAAATTCAAACCTCTGAACTTAAATAACTACCAAGATATGAATGGAGCAAGTATTAAAAATACCATAATTAAAAAAACCTTAACCTATTTGAAAACTAGTAATTTGGTGGAGAGGATGAGGAGTAGGATGAAAACCCGCAAGGGTATCCTTACTCTACTAAAAATAAGAAAGTAGAAAAATCATAAAGGAAAAAAAAATCCATGAAGAAAATACCCGTGGAATAAAGGGAAAAATATGTGGAGGAAGGCTACCCACATAGTAAAAGAAAATCCGCAGAGGAAGAATACCCACGTAATAAATTAAAAAACGTGGAGGAATAATACCCGCATAAAAAACAAAAATCCACTAAGGAATTACACTTACGTATCAAAAAAAATACACAGAGGAAGAATACCCACGTAATAAAGAAAATTCCATGGAGGATTCATACCCACGTAATAAATAAAAAGTCACCGAGACAAGGAGAACCACACAAAAAAATAAAAATCCATGGAACAAAGGAAAAACCACGGAAAAGCATGAGAAACTCAAAAACCCACATAACATAACAAAGGGAAAATCGTGGGCTAACAAGACACAATAAAATGTTGACATAGATTCCCACCCAAAAGACATTAAATGTGGTAGGTAGGCACTTAGACACTATAAGAATACCAATTCACAAGCCTTTTATGCATCAAAGAGAAAAGTTGGAAAATGAAAATCATGAAAAGAAACTAGGGCACACCAAGGAGAATTACGAAGGATGGATACCCCAATTATTATTGCACAAGAAGACTTCCCCAACCCAAAATATCGTAAACACTCCATAAAATCTACTCTACAATCCGAAGGGGCATTTTCACTTATCCCATTCAAGGTTACGCATACACATGACCTTAAAAATACATTCATTCTCAAAATTCATAATATGATCACACATGGTTAGAAGTAGATAGACACTTGCTCCTACAAGAGAACCCTACAACAAAAGAATTGGAATATAAAAATACCGCAAAAGTCATAAACGGATGAAGATAGATGGATTGATCTCAGTATCCCTTATTTTATTAATTCTGACAACACAATTAGGGTTCTCCTTAGCTAGCTCCATAACCAAATGCTATATTTGGATCAGCCATATGCAATTAATACTGAAGTCATTTCCATGGTTACAGGATTATTGGCGACAAGACACTCTGCAATCAAAAAGAAGAAAACCCCCATGAAAGACACAAATATTGGGCGATGGGAGTCACAAATACCTAAAGAGGCATAAAAATTATAGATATTTCAAATCACACACCTCATACGCCACCAAGGCCATTTGTTTAAAAATTTATCATACAAATCATGAAGATGGAGCTCATGGACTTAGTGCCCATAATTTCCCTAGATATGGTGACTTCACATTCAAAATAAAATCTTTTTGAGCTATTGGCCTCCGAATTTCTTGAGAACACTAAAAATTAAGAGGGAAAACATACCTTTTGTTATGGGTCTCTTTTATTATATGAACAACATGGATGGGATTTCCCATATTACATCCTTGATATGATGGACAAACCAAACCAGGTACATAATAGCAAATAGAGCTAAGGTATCTAGACAAATTGTGGAAAATATGAAGAGTAAGTAATTTTCAATGCTTACAAATATTATACCTTCCTCGTACCCCTCATTCCACACATATTTCATATAACCCCACTACCATACTAAGTTTCAAATGAATTACTAGCTACTCCATAGAATAATAAGGAATCTTCCTATGGAACTTAGGAAACCGAAACCACCAAATTTCAATAAAATAATTGAAGAAACATAGGAAGAATACAAGAGAAAATACCAAGCACAGTATGGAAAGGTAGAAACAAGTAAATCGGACCAAAAACATAGAAAATAAGGCTAAAAAAGGTCCTAGTTCTTTAAGCCCCATTACCAAAAGCCAAAAGGAAATGGAATCAATGAAAATATTAAAAGAAACAAAGGATGGTGAAGAAGAATAAGAAGACTCACAAGAAATAGAACAAATTTCTGAATCAAGAAGAGGAAACTCCCTCTACCCCAATTTCATTAACATTACAACAGTCATAATCAAGACCGTAGTTTTTAAAAGAAGCAGAACCTTGGGAATAATCACAGCTTATCCAAACTTGTTTATGAATACTATAAGATTTTAACTATATGTAGCATTTCTCGGAGGTACAACAATATGAGATGAGTAAAGGTATAGAAAAAATGGCTATAAAGAGAGGCTATAGTTCACTACATGGAAAAAAATCTTTGGTAGTAGGGGATATCATTCACCTCCTCCCCCTAAATTAGTAAAATAAATCCAAGAACAAGTAGAGATGGAAGAGGTAAACAGACTACTATCCCTTCAACAAGAAATAATAGAGTTAAAACAAAAGAAAAAGAAGACCACCAAGGACCAAAATCGCATTGAAGAGGTAGAATAATTAATTAGGCTTATTACCAAAACAAGGAAAGAAAAAGAAGAAGAATCCAAGAAACCTACGATGCACTACAAACCTAGGTAAGAACCAAAGGAAATAAAAGAGGAACAAATAAAAGAATAACAGAATATAAAATAAACTAAGGAGGTAGAAACAAGGAAGTGACAAAAAGAGAAGGAGAGAAAAATAGAGGAGGATAAACATAAAATAAAAACCAGTAGGAAGAAATAAGGAAAAAGGAAAGGGAATAAAATAAAAGATAAGAAGATGAAGGTATGAAGGAAATTCAACAAGAAGAAGAAAAGAAAAGAAAAATAAGAGAAGAAGAAGAACAAATGAGTTCCTGCGGAAGAAGCGAAAGGCAAAAATAGAAGAAGAAGGATATGCAAGAAGAGAAAAGGAAAAAAAGGAGAAAAAAAGAGAAAAAGGAGATGGCCACATAAAAACCTGGATGAGGAAGAAAAAAAAGAGAGAAGAAAAATAAGGAAGCAAAGTGAAGGGAATAAGAAGAAGTAGAGAACACAAGAAATAAGAAAAAGGAAAAAGAAGATAGAAAAATAAAGAAGAAAGAAGATGAAGAAAAGGAACAAAGAAGCAACAAGAAGGAGGAGAAAAATAAAGGCAAAATAAGAGAAAGAATAACAAGAAGAAAGAACAAGGAAGAAGAAGAAAAGAAATAAAGAGAAAATAAAGAACAAAAAGAGAAAGAACATAAAGAAGAAGAAGAGAGAGAGAGAGAGAGAGAGAGAGAGAGAGAGAAAGAGAAACGAAGAGGAGAAGGAAAAAGAAAGACAAGAAAAAGAAAAGAAGAAAGCACATGCAGAAATTGAAAAATAAAAGCAAAATAAAGAAGAAAAATGATGAGGAAGAGAGACATGGGAGAGAACAAAAACAAATGCTGAAAATAGATAAGGAAAGTCAGCCACAAGTGCCACCATCAACATCACCAACAAGAAGGTTCTACTGGCATAGTAAATTGTATAGACCCCTTCAGACTCATTAACAAAAAATCATGTAGGCACTCAAACAATGCAAGAAAGATCAATCCATCTAGTTACAATAAGGGGTGGTAGAGAAAACATCATAAGGATTCATGGTACATTTACATAAACTCTCCCTACTTTATAAGACTACATGAATCCAAGTATTAGATCAAAGTGCAAAACAATGTGAAGATATGGAAGAATCAATGCAAAGAATACTCACATCAATTTAGGAAGTAAACCCACAAACCAAAATAGATTCAAGTCTACATATAGAAGTGGTAATAGAATAGCTTGTTAGAGAAATAATAAAGGAAAATAAAGTCATCCAAGAAATGGAGAAGAATAAGATTTGTGAAGAATATTTCCAAGAATATAAGGAACATATTTTACAACCACTAGTCTTAGAAAATCAAAAATGAAGGAAAGAGATGCAAGCCTCCTTAACAAAATTCCAATCAAATCTCACCAATGTCATGATCTACTCTATATGTATGCAATAGGGTGGCCAATTATGACTCAGAACGAATGAAGGAAGAACTAGATAAACTAGAACAAAAATGCATCTAGAATCTATCACATATGATATAAGCAAAGATAAGGATGGTGCCCAATGGAGAAAACTTGCAGAACTTACAGAAAAATATCAAAATATGCAACAAAAGTGGACAAAAATGATCACAGACATGCAAGGATGCAACACCACTATGGATAGTTAATTGATAATAATGTAACAAGATTTCACACTCAAGAAACAAATATTTGATCAGATACAATCAAAGCCAACCCCTTTAGATATCCTTCCTTTGATTCAAGAAAATTCACATCTCCAAGAATGGGTACAACAAATTAACATTCATCTAGACTTGTGGTATAAGTTTGAAAATAATATCACTCCCCAAATTACAAATTACATTTCACAGAATACTACATAAATATGAGGTAGAGAAACAAAATTTTACAAGGAAACTACAGCATCCCATAAGTCTAGTCAAGCAAATCGAATGAAGGAACTCTTCCTTATGCTAGACATCTAAGTTTTGGGGCTTGATGTCTATTTTTCCATAAGGTGGCTTCACGTAAGTCTAGTCAAGAAATTCAAGAAAAGTAACTCTTCCTTATTCCAAATGTCTAAGTTCGGGAGCTGATGCATATATTTCTCAACATCTAGCCAAATACAAATTTTGAAATGTTTGAAGATAGGTTTCTTCCTCATTTGGTTGTCTCGAAGAAGAGTCAACGTTTGTAGTTGGGGGATGATGTTGATAGGGTTCTTCATCAAGTTTGGGATAAAGCCACAAATAAAGGAGGAAATCCAAGATAGACAGAAAAATCCTTGGTATATAGGATAAAGCCACCGAACATAGGACAAAGCCACGGATCAAAGACAAACGAAAATAGAATAAGCTAGATGCCAAAAAGGTATGTCCAAAAGAAGTGTATTTTGATTATTTTGTAGGAAATATATTTATTTGACTTAATCAAATGTATATGTTGTTCCACATGAAGCAATAGATGTATACTCGTGGGATAAGATATGTATGTCCCTAGAAGAGAAATATATAAGATAAAGAGAATAGAGAGAACTTGTATGTGTGTATGAGACTAATGTAATATATCTTGAGATATGAATAAAGACTAATGTTTGGAGAAAATATTATTAACTTAATTTACATTCTTTATGTTCACATATTATATTGGTTTAATTTTCCCTTGCACATCCCTTGCAGAAGGGTGAACTTCTTAACATTAACATTGTTGTTGAATCTTAAGGTCAACAACAATGTGCACAACTCAATGATGCACTCTAGTCTCAATGTTTACACTTGACTACTAAGGGAATAAATTATAATTGAACCTCACCATTTCTACATCTTCATAATCACTCTTCCCACATACTATCACACATTCTATGATTTGTACTTGAAGCCACATCATCATTTTTGGTCTCCTAATCAATATTTTCTAGCGTTTCATTTGCATCTCTCTTTACAATGTACAAAAAAATCTTAATCATCAATCTATACTATGCTATGTTCTATTTTGGTCACATCAACACATCATTCAAACCAGTTCCCAATGATGCACTCTTTCTATACATTCATTCTTGTCTACTAAGGGGTTTATAACTCAACCTACTTCCACTCATGCTTACATCTGTACTCGAGGGGCACACCACCCCTATCGCACTCATATTGCATCCCATTCCATCTCCTCCATAACATGTTGCATATATTGGTTACACATAGTTTTTACTTGCTTATGCTTACATGTACACTTTATTACACATGCTAGATATATATCTTGTATGTCATAATATTTATCATACACACATGTATGTTTAATTTCTTTCTAGTTGTGATTAAAAACTTTACATTATCATTACACACATGGATGCTTGGTGTAGTACCTCATACCAATCCCACAACAACTCCTAGGGGCATCCAAATTCATACACATTTTAGGTGTTATTGTTTCATTATTATACATAGCACATTACTATATCGGATTATACATGCTTTGACATACTTTATATATTTCTAACATGCTAACGGGTGCTTCATGTGAAGCATTTGATTGCAAAGACCTTTTTCCAACATGGTTATCTTATGTTTGTTTACTCTTATTCACCATTGTTTGTAGGATTTTCCCTATTATTTCTCTTTTGTACACATTATATTCTTTCAGCCATTGTGGCCTTGATTGTCTTGCGACATCATGAGTGATGTCCCATGTTTGAAACTCACTTTTCATGGTCTACATTATCTTCTTGCTTGGTAGCTTACACTATTTTCTATATACATGCTTTTCTGCACTAACACTTGTCTTCTAGCCACTATTTGCATATGCCTTGGTTTCTACCAAGAACATTCCCTCCTACATACTAGTATCACTTCAAGCATGGGATCCTCTTTCAAACCGCATCCTCCTAGTGATGTGGCATAAACCCCAAATGAGGGACATATATTAGTTGAATTATTCACCCCATTCAAGAGTTACAATCACAATTTAGCATAGTACAACACAAAGTCAACACAATCTGACTGACTCGAAAGGGCTCTTAATCGAGACTTGGGTCAACATAAACACTGGTACCAAAAATAAGACTTGGTCGCTTAGGTTTTTATGTCCCTTCCTGGGTTCTTGAGACCAAGGGACACATACACAACATTTTTCAGTTCAGTATAGTTTTCAGCATTGTCATAGAGGCTTTTCACAGGGCGAGATAATTTTTAAGCACTTGGAAATCATGTTTGATCACACTTATTCGCATTGGATCATACTTGTACACACCATCTACAATGGTTTTTTTACTTTGGGAAGCAGTCAAAGGTTGGAGAATAATACTAGACCTTTCTCCCTACACTAATTTTGTTGTGGCGTGAGATCACCTAAAAAACTTGCTCTTCATCAACATCTTCAGGATCCTTTCTATCAATTTTTCTCATCATGGATCAGGTGCACATGTTCTTTTTATACTATTTACACATTTTTCATACTTTTTACATGCATTTTTACATATATACACACATATTTGACTACTTGTTCATTCTTCTCTTTTGTAGGTCCATCCTTATGGGAAGTAGTAGTCAACATCAACACACAACCATCATGCTCTAAGCACATCATCAACAATATGTACAACATCACATCTACACATGTGTTTTCACCCTAGGGTCATTATTCATCACTTTTCTTTTTACTTCCTCTTCTTTTACATCCACACTTTATACTTTTTATCACTCCATGTTTTTATTATATCGACACAATATTCTACATTAATCTACATGGTTATCAGGTACGCATCTCTATCTACTTTATGTTACCGATCTTTTTCTCACTAACATTAAGTATGGTAAAATGTTGACACTAAATCGTACATTTTAGGTACATTACTAGGTCTTAATCACATACTACTATTCATATGCTTCTTACGGTAGAAAAGTACTAATTGATCATTATACATGGACTCTTAATTTCCCTTCTTGTCTCCCTCTTTGATTTACAAACTCACTGCTCAGTTTGACCCTTCATACTTCACCTTTTATGGCTCTAAACACAAGCACCCAGCCAAGACGCCGGGCGGCCTGGTACCCTCATCCCCTCTAGTCTCCCTAGACTTCTTTGTACTTTTCTCGCTCCTTTTTAGGTCCTTTCTAGCCTTTGGGAATCCCTATCTCTTAGGGGTCGGCCTTTTAGTGAATAATTATGAAATTTGAACAAGAGAAGCATATAAATATAAATTAATGTGACCAAATTAAAGGAAAAAGTTCTAAGCATCATACTATCACTTAAGGTTTCATCTAAAAAGCACTCACAAACATCTTTATGTTCATCTAGCACCATTACAAAGGACAAGGGATGGTTTTCTACATCACACACATAGGAGGGAAGTTCATTTTATTCCATGCACACATCTATTACATATTTTTACATATAGCTACTTTTCTCGCTATCAAGTGTGACATGCACAAGATCCACCTAAGGCATGATTCCACACACACACACATATAAATACATTGGGTCTGATATTTAGTGTAATGCTCGGTCATAAGATCACTTATTTGACAACCAAGGAAATTTTGAACCATCATTTTGCATCTTTATTTTTAAGGATTTTATGTTCTTTTGAGGGTTTTACGTGTAATCTCTTTATTGTAAGTTATCAGTGACATCAGAGATCATAGTGTGATCATCTAGAGAGAAATGTCAAGGGTTTAGAATCAACCAAAAACCCTACAAAATTCATCTCTAAAGCTCATGCATAGACCACGACACCCAAGAAGGGATCCTAGCACCCAAGCACCCTAGTCCTTGCTCCTCTTGCATTCGTGCACTTTTCTAGTTCATTTTGAGGTCCTATACTATTTTTTTCTAGTATTTCACCTTCACACACTTCCAATATTATTTTGAAATCAGCTAAGTAACCTAACTCTCTATTGCACTTAAGGTTTTACTTCATTTGCTTATTTTATTGAGTCATTTATATACTTTATTATCATATATACTTGTTGTAACATACATAATAATTTAAAAAGTATTATACACCTTAGTTTATTTTTGTTAAATATCTCCCAATAAATAAGTCATTCAAATACTCTTCTTTAATATCCTCCACATGCATGAAAAGTATTTTGGAATTGATGAACATCTCCTTTATTGAACTCGTTTGTCGTAACTTTCTTAATTGGCTAAAGTAATTATCTAACACACTATAACTATAGTTTAATTGAAGATCTTTAGTGAAAACTGTCAATGTGACACTCGAGACCATTCTTCTACCTTTGAGCACATAACCAATGATACAAAACAAATTGATCATGTTCTAGATATAAGGATTTCATGGTCATCTTTTTTCCCAATGGGATCTAATGAAGATAAATTAAATTCTCCATTTGGATAATCCAATTGACTAAATCATTTCCATCGAATTTATGAATTTCCACTTTTGGAATAATTCCACTTTATTAGTGAGGAGATGCACTTAAATGTGTAAAGGATCCTCCTTGATTGGAGTGATTTGGACATGTGTGTGTATTACTAGAAGAACCCATGTGACTAGAATGAGGATTTGTTTTTGAAAGAGAAAGTAATAGATCCTACTTAATTGATTCAAAATCCATCTACATTTCACCCCTAAGGCTACCTTTCAGATGAAGAAGCTCATTGTTGAGGTCATCCTTACCGTATTATATACCCTTTCTTGAAGTTGGTTGAATAGATCGATATTCCCAAACCAAAAGATTATAAATCCATATCTTCCTTATTTAGGTTCATTCCTGAATTTCTTTACCTTTCCCTTAGTCTCGAGTTGATCTATCTAGTCATGATATAGGGTTTGGGACTCGGGGTAGAAGGAATAAGGTAAACATTTATGTTTTAGTTTTTCGTAAACTTACTAGTTGAATAGAGGAAATCATAGAGAAGAAACACAAGCTAATTTTTGGAACACTTTATGAAAATGTAAGATACTTAGAAAAGTTTCAAGAATTGCAACCTAGGTAGCTGATTTATGAAAAAAAATAAAATTAATATTTTTCAAACCATGTCCAAAATGTTTGAATTTTGGAGAACTTACTTGACTGATTTTGCCATAGCACAAAAATTGAAAAATATTCACTATCAATTTTGAGATATAACCGAACCTTCATAATTATGGTTTTCACATGGCTCCATCCGAGATCAAGCTCTAATACCACTTGTAATGAAATTACTTTTATAAATATGAATATCAGTAGTAATAAAACACTAAAGAACACAATATTATAGATAAATGATCACAATATGAAATTTGATTAGTTTACCCAATTCGAGGGGGAAACATCCAAACCATATAATAAGACTCAAATTCTCAATATGATGATTAACTACTCCTTACTACCACCTATAGATATCAATCCTATGTTATGGCCAATACCAAGGCTAGCCTACTAAGCATGTGAACGCATATATAAATAACATATGAAAAGAAGAGATATTATGTAAGCCACATGTGCCACTACATATCCAATATAAGATAAAGGAGTAAGGGCATAGTAAAAAAATTCATGTTGCTAGGATAATAGTAAAGTCAACTAGCCAATGTTATTACATCATATACATTAAATACCCTAGCATATCTAGTTGTAGTGCTTAACCTCTTAAATTATATGAGAGAACAAAAATACTTCCATTTTTTGAAATCACAAATGAATAATCAAGATATAATGACAACACAAATATCTATGGGGTGTTTGAAGTATCTCTAGTGGTCTTATGGATGTTTTGTTGGAAGTAGATAAATGGTTCAATTAACACCAACTTCATCTTTTTGGGGCTGTAAAAATAGCTAGAAGTGGAGAGATGTATGTCTTCCATCTTCCCTCCATAATCACCCACTCACTTAACAAAATATCCTAATCACATAATGAGTTACTTAATTGACTTCAATTTTTCCTTGTACTTCACAACAAGAGGTAATTAATACTAACTTACACACATACTCTCAATAAATCAAAGAGATAACATGTCATTTGGTGACCTTTAGACATATTTAAAATCAAATATCAATGTTTCCTCTCATCGAATAAACATTTGATATCATTTAATAAAAACAACACTTATTGTATTTTTCACATACCATGGTTCAACCCTTAAAAATATAATATCATCATCCTACATTCTCCATTTTATTTGCATAGTTTTTATACATATCACATCGTTAGTTATGTGCCTAAAACTATAAAAATTAAATACATTCATAATCATCTAGATCTAATTCAACATTCTATAACCAAAACTTATTACACACACACATAAACAAAAAATAAGGTATATCTCTCATATATACAAATGATCATTTTTTATACAAGAAAACCTCTATAAAAAAACATAGCTACATAATCAAGGTGTAAGAAATTATTTTCATCCTAATTGATAATATATGTGTTATGGAAACTCAAAACTCTAAAATTGATGAAAGGGTTTGTAACATGTAGACTATTATGATTTATTAACCTCCAACATTAACAATCCAAAATTATACTAATGCATTCATACTTGAAATGACTAAAATTATTGATAAATGATAAGTAATTTCTCAAATACACAACATGAGGGAAACACATTTGTATAGGTTATAAAATGAGGAATCTAGGCACTATGTAGAAAAGTGTAATAAGAAGAACAATTACTATAAATGCATTGATACTTATTTTTTAAACTTCACAATGACAAGGGGATGGACTCTACAACTATTTTATGGTATAACTTGATATGATTGGTCCTCACCTAGATCTATATAATCTTAGACCTAGTGATAGTCCAAATTTTTCACTTATTAAGTGTTTAACTTGTTTATAAATTTCATTCATTGAATGTCACTCTTTCTCAAATTACTTTGGGCTGAACTTTAATTACTTTAAACAATGTTAAAACCTTATAAAATTATCTAATTATTCATTAGAGAATTAGAAAACCAAAAGGATAAAACATTTGTGTGGTGAGGCTAGACTACACTTTTCCATCATAATCCTATCCATTGAGCCAATATAAGTGTTATACTATATGCCCTCATTTCCATATCAATCCTCATATATATCTCCTAGGTTATTATGCAATTGTGCAAGACTAACCAATCCCTAAGGGTACCATCAGTCTATTGACACCCGGATGGTGTGAAAATTCTATTCTAGAATTTACCCAAGACTATTGTAGTGAGATGTGGTGCACTTACACTTCACGATCTAACCCCCTGTAAATTTTTGGGAGTTACTTTTCTCTTGATAAAAACTAGCACTATAAATGTTTCATGCTTGGAAATGTAGAAGATAGAATATTTAACATATTTGATTACTTAAAACTTTTATTTGATTTTAAAAATATGAAATTTATGAAATCATAATTGCAAATTCATGTATGATAAATAAATGCTAAGTACAAATCGACACAACCAATGAGCTAGATTAAAATGAAACCCCAAGTGCAAGAGAGAGAAAGAATACTTAATTGATTTCACATTGATCCCAAAGTATTTTAGACTAGAGGACTAATGAACATGAGGAACAAACTATCGCAATCGAAATAAAAAAATCCTAGAACTTTCAAATAAACCTATATTAGGGCACCTGGAATAGGACTAGAGCTCCTAGGCACTAAATGACCTTCTTGCTACACACATGTGATTGTGCAAGAGTTTAGAAATTAAATATTCTAGTGTCACTCACCTTCTCTTTGGGTTGCATGTATGTCGATCTAGATGATCTACAAATTTTCCTATAACCTAAAAACATAGGATATCCTGTAAAACCCCAAACTACATCAAATTCTAGAAATGAAAGATACAAATGGGGAGTCATACTAACCCCAAAGGTGGTCACCTAATAAAATGAACATATGATCAAACGTTACACTACATATTAGAATCCATGTAGTTCTTGTGCATCTGTGTAGAAATAATTCCCAGAAGCCCTTATATAAGTGCACTTGATAGCGGCTAATAGCTAGATGTATGAATTTAAATAGATGTATGGATGGAAAAATGAACTACCCCCGCCTATGTGTGTATACGCAGAGAATGCATTTCATTGTCCCTTGAATGAAAGCTTGATGTATGCCTTTAATTCTCTTATATTCTTTTGGATACAACATTAGGTGATGATAATAGATGTTTAGTGCTTGGTCCCTTATTTTGGTCACATAGATTTGTGCTTAAATGATTCCCTTGTTTAAATTTTGTAATTAAAACTAAAAGGCAAACCCATAAGAAAATAAGATTCCCAAAAGAGGTCAATTAGATAGAAAAGGTATGGGGTGCCCAAAGGGGATGTGGGCACCTAGGCGATGGTGTCATGGCTAGGCACTGGTGTCTAGAGTCATAAAAGATGATAAATTAAAGTACCAAATGGGTTGTAGAGTGTGCAAGACCAGATAGACAAAAGAAAAAAAAAAAAAAAAAAGGACAAAAACAATAAATCAATTACTAGTTTTCTCGCTTAGCAATCATATGAATGCAAGTATGTCTTTGAGACCTAGAAATATACCCAAGTGTGTGATTTTGTGTCTAAATTTTCCCCACTTTATGTATTTGAGTTAATACTCGCTAGCATAAAGTAGATAAGAGATGTGTACCGATAACCATGCGAGTGTGATGGCGAAAGCGTGTCGAAGAGACAAGTGAAAGCGTGAAGTGATAAAAATGAAGCGTGGGAGATAAGAAAAAGGAAGTGAGCCTAGGGATGAGGCATATGATTTTACCCTGTTGTACATGTTTTTATTATAGATTTATGAGTGATGCTTCTTATTACGTATTAAGGACGGAACTGCAAAATAAGAGCGAAAGAGTAGTCAAAGTAATGTGTTATGAAAAAACTGTAAAAGCATGTAAAAGTATGTAAAAATGTGAAAAAGTAGTAAAAGGAAAGTGTGCACCTAATCTATGATGAGTGAAAATGATAGAAATTTTCCTCAAAATGTTGTAGAAGAGTGATTTTTTTGGTGATCTAACATAAAGAATTTTTTTTGTGAAATCTCACGCAAAGAATAATTTTTTTGGGTGATCTCACACCAAGTGCGATTTTTTGGTAGATCTCACACCACGAAAGAGTGTTGGGGAGAAAGGTCTAGTGTTATTCTCCTTCCATGAATGCTTCATGAATTTATACACCACTTCAGATGGTGTGATATGTTTGTAGTTCCATGTTGTATCATTTTCATCAAGTAGAAAAAGGAAATAGAATACATTTTGACTGCTGGAGGAGTGTGCTTGTACTATGAAAACTACTCTATGAACTATTTTTAACTATTATAATATGAGAAAATAACGATACCTACCCCACGATCATAGGTGCTCCGAAAATGTCAAGAGCTCCTAGGTGCTAGTGTTTGTATATGGCCACTAGTTTCTATATTCAACTAAGGACCCAAGTCAAGATCTACGCAGTATATGTAACTTTCTACTATTATTTTCCTATGATTTGATGTATATTTTAGCTTTTATGTGGGGTGATTGATTGACCCAATTTATGTCCCACCTCGTTTGGGGTACATGCAATGTCATTAGGAGAATACGGCCCAAAGGAGAGGATCGGATAAAGAACTCGAACAGTTTCCCCTGCATTGGGGATGGAATGTGCATGGTAGAAACCAAGGCACATGTAAACAATATGACTATTAATCATGTGTTAATAGAAAAATTATGCAATAATATATAGTGCATCATGGGCACCCGGAAATACCCTTTTTCCATGGGTGTATCTCATAATAACTTCACTTGGAAACTCCCCTCCATATGTCCTCCAATGTTCATATTTTTCTCCAATTACAACCCCATTTTTAGCTTGTTGATCCAGATGTACAACCACTTGCCATGGTTTACAATGGAGCCTCAACCATGACATATTGTTATTCTTTTCATCAAATGGCTCAAAACAACAAAACTAAATTGGTGTAGAAGAAAGCAATGATTTTGAAACACCTCCATACCTTTGGCCATCCCCAATATGCTCAACTCCTATTGTCACATGAGACTTGCTTGGGTTATCTCCAACATTCATTTCATCATCTTGCTCCTCATGCTTCCCTTCATCCTTTTTCTCATGCTCCCAAGTTCCCTTAGTATTTTGCCACATGAAACCATTAGAAATCAAGGGAATATCATTAACAATAAAAATTTCTTTACCTTCCATTTTGCTTGGTTCTTGCTTAGCAATTTCTCCATCCTTTTGCACTTTCATAGGTCTCTAGAGAAAATAAATAAGTTACATAACATGAGAAAAACTATAAATTTTAACAAAATAATGTAGATATATAATACCTGGTTGCACTAGATCTAATATATGGTCAAAGTCAATTGATGATTCACTCACTATGAGTTATAGAGCTCATGGTCAATAGGTTTCAGTGGATATAATTGTCTACAACACCATTCATCAACCCACTCTTTTAACTCACATTCATCCCAAAATGAATACATACATGAAGAGAAAAAGCATGCCATTTTCCTTGTATAAATAGTCCATGAACTTGCATTTGAACTTCTAAAAGAGTGTAACTCACTAGATCCTGTTAGTGTACAACAATATTCATATTTTGTAAAATTAGCTTCTTCTACCAACTAAAAACCTACAAACTATAGACTTACCCTCATTACCTGGACCCATTGTTGAGTTACACCATTCCATGATGGATTTTGCATCGATCAACTTGGCACCATATTTGTACTTCAATTCTTCTCTTGTTAGGGATATTTTAACACATGCTCCTACACCATCATGTTCTCCTTTTCCATGTCTAGCCTCAAAGTGAAATTCCAAAAATTTTGAACACCGCTTATCCTATGCATCCTGCTCAACCAATAGAACATTTGTGCATTCTTGAATTGTGATGTACAATTATTTGACCATATGATGTTTCTATTATTCAAATTTCCATAGAAGATCTCAAAATAACCTTGCACAAACTCTGATGAATGTGCATGATCATCACTAATATAGAAATGGTACTCACTCAAAATATTTCTATCTTCCTCTATGTTGTTGAGAGCATGAGTGAATACTATATGCACAAATATGGAAACCTGAATAGAGTTGTAGTATTGCAATTACACTTCATTTTGTGGTTATAGAGTATAGTTCTCTGCAAAATAAACAACTAACACAATGGTACCAAGAGGAAATGTGTCCTTGCATAACCTTAATTTCTCATCTAACTATCGAGCTATGTTTGTATGTCATGTATACTCATACACTGTCTTCTCTCGAAATATAGTCATAAAATTTGATACACTTATTTCTTTACTCACTAATTCACACCTCTTTATCTTTTGTACCATCTTTTATGTTTATGCCACGACTTGCATTTTCCAAAACTAACTAGTTCATTTCCGATTACATGTGTATTCTCTGTGTGTATAAATCTTTGCAAACGTTGTAAACCACCACAACTATCACAAGTTCCTTCTAAACATGATTTCTTATTAAAAAAATGGTCCTTCTCTTGTACAAAAACACTTGAGATGAAATATCTTGTTGAATTAGGTGGAACATTTATTATACACTCCTACAAAATATTCTCAGTATGTAAATTAACACATATATGCTTTGGAAAATATCATAATGCATAGAAAATTCAATATGGATCCTACAACAACAAGTAGTTCATGAGCGATTTATTTTAACATAAAAAAGGTTTTTTCATTTCAAAATACCTTTGATTGATTTGTATTTAGGGATGAGTCTCTTTAAACTTATTTTAAAAATGTGTTTATGTCATATCCAAAAAATGTTTAAGATGTGATTCACGGTTTTGAGAACCAATTCTTCTTTTTAAAACATATTTTTCATTAGGTGAAACTCTTGTATTATTTTTCTAAAATTCTAACTTTCTTGATTTTAACTCATCAACTATGTCTTTGTCTTTTCGTGGTTTTCTACTAGAGAATCCCCATAATTCATTATTATTTGCATATTCAATTCTTTCACGAATTCCGAGAGCTTTTAATAGTGTTTCCCTATTTATTTTTAGTGCACTACTTGTTTTTCTAATTAAAAAAGATTCTTTGTTGCTTTATTTACTATAATTGATATAATAACACATCGGGTAGTATTACTATCTTTAGTATGTGAGGTTGGACTTATTGATTGGTATGCATTCATTAGATTTTTTACAATATATTTTTCACTATTGGTCTTAGATGTTCTTAGACCAAGGGTCTTCATAGTAGGTCTATAATTAATATTTTTCATCATTTCAACAAATAATTGACATCTACTTGTTTCATTTAAGTCATTAAAATATGTTTTCCATATCTAATTATATTTTCTTCTATAAGTGCGTTGACTAATCTTATTAGTCATTGGGTTTAAAATATTTTCATCAATCTCAAGTAAAATTTTGGGTGTTTTAAGAAAAATTTAATCGGTGATTTTAATGAAAATGATTGTTGAATATCATTTAAACATTTTTCATTTTCTATTTAACGTTCATCTTCATAATTTGACAAAGAGTGTGTGTTTTCAATAGATTGGTCATTGGTCATTTGGTGTAACATATATGTTTAAAGTTGGAATTGCATCATAATTCATTGAATATTCATTATTTATTGACTCAATTAGTGTTTGAGGATATGTTACACCATCAATTTAATTTAGAAGAGATGGCATACCTTCGTCTCCATGCGTTGATTTCTTTTTTTCATGGATTTTTTTCACTCGCTCCCTTGTTTTCTTTTTTTTCTTCTTTCTTTTCTTTTTTGGATGATATACAATCTTTGGCAACATCGCCAATCTCTGTCAAATATGTATTCAATTTCCTTTTTCATGCCCTTTTTCATATATTCCATTTGTTTTTCCAATTGCTCGAGTGTTTGCCTTCATGGTCTCCTCCCCATAATTCTAAAAAATATCTTTATCACCACAAGACAATTGACAAAAAAATGTTAATGAGTGTTAGGAATATAAGAAACAATACAAACACACTTGAATATATCAAATAATGCTTAAATATTTCACAAAAAAATCTCTATATAACATAAAATATACAAAATTGTTAACAAGAATCAAAAAGTGTAGGAATTTGCAGACAACCCATGACCAGTCGGGACCAAAATCACAAGTTTTTTTTTTTTTTTTTTTGTTTGAATTTCAGTTTTAAGTGCTTTAATATGCTCTCGCATTATAACGCAGCATTTCATCTTCTTTGGGTTTTAAATTCCCAATCCATAGGCTTGGATTTTCCTTGGACATCCAAACATAAGGTTTGGACTGTAACTGTGAATAAATCTATGGAGTGTAAAAATTGGACCACAAAAGTGGGATTCAAACATGGGAATCACTCACAATGTCATAAGACAATTACGGTCAAAGCAGCCAAAAGCATATAAGCATCTATCAAAGAAGACATAGGGCATAACCAATAAACAATAGCATATAAGTAGAAAGCAATGGAAAGTAAAGTGTAACATACAACCATGGTTACAAGTAGTTCTTGCAATGTAAGTTCTTGCACATGAAGCACCCGTTAGCATGTTAGAAAGATAAGAAGTATGTCAAGACATATATGTACCAAAGGAACAAGTAGTGTGCTAGTAAGAATAGGAAGTAGTATAAAATGAAACAATAGCACCTATTATATGTAAGAGTAGAAATGTATATGCCCCAGGAGCCTCGGTGGGGATGGGTATAAGGTATTGTGCCAAGCATCATTGCTAAGTGTAAATATCTATAGAAAGTATGCATTCACAACTAGAGAACAAGTGAATGTGCATGTGTATATATAGAAAGATAATGACATACTAAGTATCCGTCTAGCACGTGAAAAAAGTGTACATGTAATAAGTATATACAAGAAAGAGTTTGTGAAACCAAGATATGTAGTATCCTATGAATGACTAAGATGGAAGTATATGCAATGTGAATGTGATAGGAGAAGCATGCCCCCCCGAGTGTATGTGGATGAATATGTTTGAGATGAGGTTCATTTACAAAATACCCCTCAATAATCAAGAATGAACCATAGAACAAGAGTGTTTCATTGAGAAATGGTTTGAAAATATATGCTAGAAAGATAGATCATGTGCTACGCCCTTAACCTATTGCTTGTATTAGGATATGAGTAGCCGATTTGTGGCTTACCATATCATTTATACTTTCTCATGCTTAGTAGGTTGGCCTTGGTGATGGTTATAGCATAGGAATATTATATATAGGGTATTGTAGGTAGTAGATGAATCATCATTGGAGCATTTGAGTCTATTTTATGGTTTGGAGGTTTCCCCCTTGAAGTGGAAAAGCTATTCTAATTACATATTGAGATCTTTATTCTGAAATATTGTGTTATTTGGTGTTCTATTTTTCTCATAATATGAATTATACAAGTAATTTCATTACATCATGGAGCGTAAAGTGTGAATTTTAGGAGAGTTAAGATCATTTCAAATTTAGACCCTTATGATTAAATAAAAATGGAGAGATATGATAGTTAATCTAATCCAGGATAGCATGTAAATACATTAAATGAATGGAACAAATAACTATGTAAAGTATCCCAAACAAAGCTATTGTTAATAGAAACCCTAATATGCAAGAAGAGTGAGGAAGTGACTTAGCTAATAAGAGGAGCTCACTGGAATGTGTCACAAAATAAATAGAAAATTATAGAAGAAAGAATGATTATACAGAGAGGTCCTAAAAAGGACATATATCGACTGATTCTTTGTCCTGTAATATGAGAACTCTAGTCTGTGAAGGAGGTCCAAAACCCAGTTTCATAGGTCCGAAAGCTAGTCTCAAAACCCTCATTATGTATCACATCAATTTTTTTGCATTACACCATGTATACCCGATAATCCAAGATGAAAGAAAGACTTGCAATAAAACCACAAGAAGTATCAAAATCCTAAAAAGAAGAATGCAAATGAATAGGTTGGACTAACCTCATCTTCCACAACAATGGACTTACTAATTGAGTGTTGCACTACATTCTAGACCCAAATGTAGTTTTATTGTGTGTGTGAATCATGTTCCCTAGGTTCTCTTGTGTCAGTCACACTTTGTGAAGTAGTGAGCAATAACTAGATGTAAAAATGTAGTAGAATGGTGGATGGAATAGAATAGAATCCCTCATATGCTTGTGTGATGCAGATGAACCAACCTTGTCCTTTGTGATGGAGCTAAATGTATGCAAATGATCTCCAAATTCCTTAGATGAATGCAACCCTAGGTGGATGATAGTAGTGACTAGTGCTTGGTCCCTCATTATGGTCTCATAACTTTATATTTATAGGGTTCTCTTGATCTAATTTTGTAATTAACCCCGAAATGGTCGACCACCAAAAAGATAAGAAGCTAAAATGGCTAAAAAGTGCCCAAAAAGTGGTGAGAAACTTTAAAGAGTATCGGGTGCCCCTTGTGTGACCCAGCACCCATGGGCACCCCAGTACTAGCCTAGTTACCCAGTCAAAGCTAAAATAACATAAAATGACAAAAGATGACTGGGCATATGGGTGTAAGAGGTTGGGAATGACGAAAGAAAATAAAGTAAGATGGCTAAAAGAGGGGGTTAATTAGTACTTTCTTCACTCAAAAACTTCTAAATAGTAGTATGAGACCAGGACTAAATAATGTCTAAAGTGTGTGATTTTTTGTCTACATTTTCCCCCACTTTATGTTGGTGAGCGGAAATCTTGGTAACATAAAGTAGATAGAGATGTGTACGTACTGATAATCCATGTAGATGATGTAGAAACACGTTGAAGGACTAGAAAAGTGTGGAATAACAAAAAGATGATGGAACGTGGAAACTAAAAATTCAAAAGTGTAAAAAGTTGATGAGATTTAACCTAGGGTGGAACGTGTGTGTAGTTGTCAATGTGTGTAATCTACCTGCATGGTTAGTATGGTGTGTGTTGCCACAAAACATTATTGTTGATGTTTTTGTTGTTGTTGTTTCCCCCCTTTGATTTCTTGTTTCTCATATGATTTTAATGCAAGGAGAAAATGATCAAGTAGTTAACTACATATTTATGTATGTGTAAAAATGCAATGTAAAAGATGAATATATATAAGTGTAAAAATCATGTGAATGTGAAATACAAAAATGAAAATATGTAAATGGAACATGTGCACTGATCCATGTTGAGAAAGAGAGTATAGAAGGATATCCTATACTATCGGGTTTTTTTGGGTGATCCAACGCCATACGCCGAAGAAGTGTGGGAATAATTTATTCATAACCTCCAACCTATAACTGCTTCCCTAAATGTGTGTGAAGAGATCTCTGTACATCTTGGTTTTTTGGGTGATCCGATGCCACTGGCTGAAGAAGTGTAGAGAGGAATTCCATTGTATCCTCTAACCTATAACTACTCCCCAAAATGCTAAGGACAACCATGTCCTATAAAATATGTTGTGTATGGGGTTCGTAGATTGGTCTGAACCCACTCACTGTATGTAACCCAAAATTCCAAGGGCATAAAGTATATTGATCTGGACCAATATAGAATCCTAGTGTAGTATGTGAAACCCCAAATGATGACCCCCTCTTTACGGGCACATGTGATTTCCTTGATAGGAGAATACAGACCCAAAAGAGGACCAACCACATGTACTCTATAACTCTTCCTTCATAGGGGAAAGGAATGCACTTGATAAAAATCAAGGCATGCATAAAAAAGAAGACTAGCCAAAGACAAGTGTTAATAAAAACAATCATGTATGTATAGAAAAAATGTATAAGATACCAAGAAAAGTATTAATGTAAACACACAAAAAGATAAAACAAACCACCAAAATGGGTTGCAAACATGAGACACCACTCACGATATCACAAGACACGCAAGTCCATAAATGCCATATATAACAAACAAGTGTGCACACCAAACATAGGGAAAGAACCGCATATAAAAAAACAAGCAATAAAAATAATGTAACAAACATATATGGAAGCAAATATCCCTACATAACAAATTTTGCACATAAGCACTGTTATCATGTTAGAAAGATAACTAGTATGTTAAGAGCGTGTATAACCAAATAATGTAAAGTGCTAAGTACGAAATGAAACAATAGCACATGTGAGAGACGAATGTGGAATGCTCCCCAATGAATAGTGTAGGAATGGTTGAAGGTGAGCATATGTGGTGTGTGTAAGAGACATGTATCTAGGATCACAACTAAAAAATACGTAAACACACATTTGTGGATGATATAGATAAATGACATACAAGTAATCTAACTAGCATGTGTAGTAAAGTGACTATGAACATGTAAAAGTAAGCAATAGTAAAAGTAACCATAATATGCAATATGTTATGGATGGATGGAATGGAATGAAAAATGGAGTGATAGGAGCCATGTGACCCCCAAGTTAATGGATTTTTGTGCAATGAGGTTCATTTGGTTTTCCCCCTCAGCAGTCAAGAATGAACTGTAAACAAGAGTGCGTCATTGGAAATGGTGAAAGTGTGTTGTGTCTAACGCAATGTGATGATAATGTATGAAGAGGTGAAATGTGACCTAGTAACGATGTGTGCATCAACCTTATAGCTGAAGTGTATATCACAAAAAGATGAATGCATGAGTGATGATGTAGCCAAAAGCGTATATCACTACTAGATGATAAAATGAGTGGTGATGTAGCCTAAAATTACATACCACTATAAGATGATAGAGTGGGTGACCATTTATCCTATAGCATATGTCACTATCCTAGTAATTTTGCATGATGGAAGATAAAATGATGAAAGTGTAACTATGATAAGGTCCATTTGATTTGTAAACCCTCGACAGTTGAGTATGGACTGAGGAACTAAAGTGCATCATAGGGTAGTGATTCCAACACGTAAAAAATGATGTAGCATATGTAATGAAGATGATAAACGACCATGTAATGTGTATGTAGTGTATAGTATTGAATGCAATGTGTGTAGTGTTTCTAAGAGCATATAGTAAGTAGGATACGATGTTAGGTGAGTATGATGAAGACTAGTATGATGGAGGATTTATAAATGTGCAAATGTTAAAATAAATGTAGAAAGTATGGTGTATGATGCGCGTAATGTGTGAATATATGTGGTGTGTAATAGCTATAGTACAATGTTTTGGGTTCATGTGTAGTAATCCCTCAATAGTCAAGTGTGAACCAAAGCACAAGAGTGTGTCATCATGTAATGATGATGCTAAAGTAAAAATGAGTATGTGTATGTGAGAAGATTGATGTATGGGAATGCAAAGATGATAGATGCTAATATGAGTGGGGGATGTATTAGATGTGATGCCCCCAAGTGTACATGAATGAAATGAACTAACCAATGATAGTGAAGGACAAAGGTCCATTATTCGATGTATGTGATGATGAAAATGTATGACTATGAAAGGTATGGATAATGATGCCAAGATAAGGTATGTGTAAATGCTAGGAGTGTGATGTAGTACTACATAAGGATGTGGATGAATGATAATGCAAAGATGAGAAATGTTCCTATGATGCTATGATGATGAGAGAGGGGGATGTGAATACTATGCCCCCAAAGCATGTGTGATGAAAGAGGCTATCATGTAATGTCATCTAGGATATCATCACTCTCAGGATCATAATCGAATGGATAAGAATTGGTGACTTGATAAGAAATAGTGTTTGGTTGATCACATAATGAGCCATTGAGGTGTAATTTGTACATGCCCATAGCATACTCCTCATTGGTGAATGGAGGAAGTGGAAAACCATGTGCATACCAACAAGTGATATTTTGTGTGTATCCTAGGAAAGAGCTATTACAAATGAAAACATGTCCAAAAGGAATAGGAAATGAAATGTCTATATGATCAGGATCTAGAGTGCCCCCAATATAATCAAGCCATGATTTCCCTAATGTAAGTGGAGAAGAGTGAGGACTACGCAATAGGTAGACCATAAGATGAAAGACACGTAAGCCATAAGTAGTAGTAATGTGAACAAAGCCATAATAAATATGAGGAGCATATGGTGTGGGATATAGGTCCTCAAAAGAAAATCCTAAGTGAGCTAGACCCTCATGTGTACATATAGTGTCATCACATGTAGGATCAAATGGAATGTGTTCCCAATATGGTCATTCATGAATAGTGTGCAAGTAAATGGTGGGTGTGTTGATGTAGGTAGTGTAGACAAAGGTTTAGATGATAGAGCAACATCTATGGACTCGATATGCCCCGATATGAAATCATAGTAGTAGTAGTATAAGGGGTCATATAAGAAACTACATCTATCACTCAAATGACACCATCAAGTGGTGGTAAGTGAGGTGGTTCTTCCATAGGTTGGGGATTGTCTATAATATATGTGTGTGGAATAAGAAGACCAGTATTAAGATCCCAATCACAATACTAGAATGGATCATGGTCACAAAAAAATGGTGTACTCAATGCCTTCATGTAAGAATTTTACACAATTATGTATAGTAGAGGTGACATCTTGCATGGCATGAAGCCATGGCCTACTAAGTAGTAGTTGTAGGAGATTGGGAAATCAACAACGAAAAAGACAAAGTGTGGATAGTCTTGGGACAAACAATGATAGGAAATGTAATGTGACCAAGACATGGATGGACAAAACCATCATAAGCATGCATTGAAATACTAGATGGACTAACATCACAAGTGGAAAGACCTAAAAATTCAAGGAATGACATAGACACAAGTTAAGTTCAAATCCATTATCAATCAAAGTGTGCTTAACACCTACATTATGAATACGATGACATATGATATGCAAAGGTGGGTCATTATCAAAAGTATGAACATTAGTGGGAAGGTTAGACTTGAATACTATATGTGAAGAGAATGCATCAACAAATTTTTGATAAACCGATTCTGGATGCATGTCAACATGAATGCAAGTAGTAGCAAGAAGATGTTGGACTCTATGTAATAAATCAGGATTTGTAAGCAAATAATCATTGATTGAGATACTCATGATGACCAAACCCTAGGATGAAAAACAATGAATGAAGAACCTAGAAGCGTGAATGATCGATTCGGGTTCACCAAAATGATTAACTAAAAATGGAGATATATGATAGTTAATCTAATCTAGAACAACATGTAAATACATTAAATGAATGGAACAAGTAACTATGTAAAGTGGCCCAAAAACTAAGCTAATGTAAATAGAAACCCTAATATGCAAGAAGAGTGAGGAAGTGACTCAACTTGATAAGAGGATCTCACTAGAATGTGTCACAAAATAAATAGAATAATCTAGAAGTAGGAACGACTATGCAGAGGTCTTAAAAAGGATAGATCTAGACTTATTCTCTAGACTTGGTCACCCGGAGAAGGACCAAAGGCACATATGGGCACATTGGTCTACAATATGGGCACTTTGGTCTATGCAGGATGTCCAAAACTAAGTTTCACAAGTCTGATAGGTAGTTTGAAACCCTCGATGTGTGTGTCACATCAGATTCGTTGCACTACGCCAGGTGTCGTTGATAATCTAAGATGAAAGAAAGACCTACAAGAAACCACAAGAAGTATCAAAACCCTAAAAAAATAATGCAAATGAATAGGTTGGACTAACCTCAACTGCCACAATAGTGGAGTTACTAACTAAGCATTGCACTACATTCTAGACCCAAATGTAGTTCTAGTGTGTGTGTGAATCATGTTCCTAGGTGCTCTTGTGCCAGTCACACTTTGTGAAGTAGCGAGAAATAACTAGATGTAAAAATGTAGTAAAATGGTGGATGGAATAGAATAGAATCCCCTCATATGCTTGTGTGATGCAGATGAACCAACCTTGTCCTTTTTATTGAGCTAAATGTATGCAAATGATCTCCAAATGCCTTAGATGAATGCAACCCTAGGTGGATGATAGTAGTGACTAGTGCTTGGTCCCTCATTATGGTCTCATAACTTTATATTTATAGGGTTCTCTTGATCTAATTTTGTAATTAACCCCAAAATGGCCGACCACCAAAAATATAAGAAGCTAAAATGGATAGAAAGTGCCCAAAAAGGGGCAGGAAAGTTCTAAAAGTATTGGGGTTCCCCTGGTGGGACTATAGCACCCATGGGAGCCTTAAGACTAGCCTAGGCACCCCATTCAAAGATAAAATAATGTGAAATGAAAAAATCTAACTAGGAATGGGGGTGTAAGAGGTCAGGAATGATGATAAATAAAATAAATTAAGATGGCCAAAAATGGGGGTAATTAGTACTTTCTTCACTCAAAAACCTTCTAAATAGTATTATGAGACAAAGACTAAATAATTTCTAAAGTTCATGATTTTATGTCTACTCCTTAGCAATCAAGTATGAACTCGGAACTAAAGTGCATCATAGGGAAACAAATGATAGAATTTTTGTATCGATTTGTATAAGATGAATGAGAAAGAATTAATGTGAATCACATAGCATAATAGTAGAAAGAAGATACACATGATGATGCTAAGAAGGGGGTATTAAGCATGATGTCCCCAAGTGTGTGGGAGGTGTAGATGTATTCTATCTTACTAAAGGTAAGGATTATTTTGCATGAAAAAAGTGACTAGATGGTGAAGTGGAGGTTGTAAATGGATTTTGAATGACGGATGTCGAAAGAGGCCTTATAGAATTCTTTGGTCTTACTTAGTGAGTGGTTTCTTATTTGGGATTGGTAACGTTGTAGAAGATTTGATAGGAGGAGAAGGTGGAATAATTTTTGGATGATGTTTCTTATTTTAACTTTGAAATGTCGAGATGACTTAAATGGAGGAGGAGTTAGACTAATTTTCAAAGGAAGGTTCTTAGGATGCTCTTAAATTACATTAGTAATGATGGTATGATGCTCATGAGACATAGATGAATCATATTTAGGAACCCAATGAGATTTAGCAATTGGAGAGGAACATGTAGCAGCATTTTCTATAGAAAATGAAATAAAACCCGATGCTCAAGGTATTTGACTCTTCATTCTAAAGAATAGAAATCATTGTCATGATGTCCATGATTCAATGCTAATTACCGAATGGAAGACCTTAATAGTGTGTAAATGATAAGGAGGATAGCAATGAGTACGTGTGGAAAATTGATTAGTTGGTAATTGAGGAGCATAAGAGGAACATCATGTTGCATAATGTTTGATCAAAATTGAGAGGATACAATAATGGTAAGACTTGAGGTTTTGTGATATGAGCACATATAGAAGACGTAGAATTATAATGAGGAGAATGAGATGTAGAAGGATAACTAACATGATCTTAAGAAGCATCCTTGAGATTTTGAATTTCATATCTGAGTGATGTAATCATGGATTCCATAGCTTGAAATTTTTCTTCAAATAAACAATGTAAATATTGAATTGACTTATAAACAAATTGATTTGGATTAGGACCAAGAGATTCATCAGAAAGATGATCGAAGATAGCATTGACTTGAGCATGTAGTGAATCTCTAGGGAGATACATAGTGTCTAGGGATTTTAGAAGAACATATTTGCAAGGTGGAAGCATTTGAAGTAATTCATCCAAAGAGATTTGAAAAACTTAGGATCATATAAGAAGATTTGATAAAAGAAGAAAATTGAGGATATAAGAGTGTTCAAATGTGGGTTCACCAAATGATTTAACAAATATGGAATTTTGAAACCCTAATTGCATAATCATGTATGATAAATAAACACTAAATTAAAAATCGACACAATCAATAAGCTACATAAAAATGAAACCCTAGGTGAAAGAGAGAGGGAAGAATACTTAGTTGATTTCATAATTGATCCCGAAGTATTCTGACTAGAGGACTAATGAAAAGGAGGAGTGGACTATCACAATTGAACTCAAAAATCATAGAATCTGTGGATGAGCCTCGTACTATGGTTCCTAGAATAGGATTGGTGCACATAGGCACCAGGGACCTCTAGTAAGTGCATGTAACTAAGAAATAATTCAAAAAAAAAAAATGGCACCACATAAATGTTGTTAACTATCATTTTTTTGTCATTTGTATGTCATTGGATGATCACCCAATTCACCTATAACCTATAAAACAAAGGATATTCTATAAAACCCCAAACTACATCAAATCCTAAAAATGAAAGATGAAAATCGGGAGTCGACTAACCCTAGAAGTCACCCGACAAAGTGGACTTACGAATGAATGATGCACTACATCCTCGACTCGATATAGCTCTTGTGCTTATGTGTAGAAATCATGCCCTAGGAATCCCTTTTGCAAGTACACTTTATAACGATTGATAGCTAGATGTACTAATGTAAATAGATGTGTGGATGGAAAAATTAAATTCCCCTCCTATGCGTGTATGTAGAAAATGTAGTCCCTTGTCCTTTGTATGAAATCTAGATGGATTCTTTTGATGTTCGTAGATTCCTTTAGATGGAATCTTAGGTGATGATAATAGATTCTTAGTGCTTGGTCCCTTATTTTGGTCACATATATTTTTATTTATATGGCTCCATTAATTTAATTTCATACTTGATAACTAAAATTCCAACCCATAAGAAAATAAGATACCCAAAAGATAAAATAAGCAAGTAAGATAGAAAGAGTTTTGGGTGCCCCAAAGGGTACAGTGGAGCTTGGGCGTGATGTCCGTGAGTCATAAAATATGAGAAATTAATGTACCAACCAAGATGTATGGTGTGCAAGACTAGATATAAAATAGAAAACACATATAAAAGGAAAAAAAAAAACAATTACTAGTTTTCTAGCTTAGGAATCATATGAATACAAGTATGTGTTTAGGACCTAGAAATGTACCCAAGTCTCGTGATTTTTTTCTAAAGTATTAGGGACTTATCTAGTAGATGTGCAAGAAAATTTGAGCATATTTAGGAACCCTTTGTATTATTTTGGAATGATATTTACATTACGATATTTTAGAGTGCCAAATGAGTTGTAAAGTGATGTACTCCATGGAAGAGGAAATCTAAATGTTGTTTGACTATGACACATATGTTTTCCCTCTCCTACTTCATTTTCTTCCTATTTTCACTCACTTGGAATATCTCCACCCCTGTTCTTGGTGTTATCACCTCCCTTATTTTAGGATTTAAATTTCATGCATCTCCCTCTCTCCCTGGTCCCTGGAAGCTTAGATTAGTGTTAGAAAATTGTAATTTTCCTTCTAGGTGTAGTTTTAGCATTAGGAATAGGTAGAGTAACTAGAATTATCCTTAGGTCCATCTCAAGTAGCAAGTTCCACAACTTGAGAGATGGTCCCATGTTAGTAAAAATTAGGATATGCAATGCATAATCCTGTGGTGCTACTTTTTTGACATAACATTTTTGCATTCTAGGTGGGACAAGTCAATATTTCTAGTTTATCAAGTTTGGGTGTGTATATTGGTAAAAATTTAGCTTTGAAGGCTCTACAACAACAATAGATCTAGCGAAAATCCAAGAAGAGAATCTATTGGTTCCATCAAGCTAGTTCTCAAGTTCATGATAAGGATCCGAAGTCTAGAACAACAAGAAGGATTATTTGAGTACCCGCAGCTTTTCAACCGAGAGGAAACAAGAGGAAGGATAGATCACATGTCACCTTCACCTCCAAATAGGACTCTGTCTGCACCTCCTCATGGTATACCTTTTTCATTCTACTTGAGTTCTCGTGCCTATCATTATAGAAGCACAAATAAATTTAGGGTTTTTTTTTATTGGTGGCATTCCTCTTACTCTTAATGCAAACAATCCCATTCCATCATCCACACTTAAAAGTATCCCTTTCTTCACCGGGAGTATCGACCACTTTGTTAGACCATATTTAGGACATTGCCAATGTTTGTGTCATCCATCATATTGTTGAACAAAATGTGGCTATTATGTTATTAGCCTCTTCATTCGAGGGAGATCTCTTCAATGGTTCGAAGTTTGATAGCAGGGTCAATTACTAATTAGAATCGAGATGGGAAAACCCATTTTTGATCGCTTTGGAGAAAAGTAGACAACCTTTAGTTGTTAGAGCAGTTGACAACCATAAAGAGGGCTCCCAATGAGCTCATGGTAGACTTCAATTTCATATTTCAAAAGACCTAGGAGAGAATTCTATCCCTTTTTAGAATAACTACGAAGGTGATTTTATTTACTTTTTAAGAGCTTTAAATTTTGATATTATTGTAATGATTCATTCTACATGGGGTGTAACATTTCCCAGTTGTTTATTCCATGGCCATTAGAATTTAAAAGTGTTTAATTCAATATAGGAAACTTGCTCCCAAGCCTCCCATGCATATTTAACTAGAAATTGAAAATCATAATGTAACCCCTGAATTAACACCTATCCCAACACCAAGAAACTAGAGCTCTAGTGAAGCATCCACCTCCTCAAGTTCTTCAACTGAATTGTATGAAGTAATGAAACAATTACAAAATTTTGGGAATGATTTGGTATCCCTTAAGAGACAACAAGCCCAAAATTTCAAGCCTTATCAACCTCTATATTAAGTAAATAAAATCCCTTACCATCCAAACAAGCCTCCATCCCAAGATACAAATCAAAAACAAACAAATTTCCTTCTGCTAGGCCATTTCAACCATTTAATTCCAATGCGCTTAGTTCATCCCAAGACTTTGGTTCCTGTTTGAAATAATCTTGTGTAGTATTATGAGTGGTGTTTTCCTTTCCATCTTCCACAAAACTAAGCAACATACCCTAATGGAATTTTGAACCAACATTTGATGGTGCAAAGTGAATTTGTTTCTCAAGAGACACCAAGAGAGGAATACCAACAGTAATTAGTCACTCAAGAGGAGCCCCAAAATTACAATCCACTTGTGATCAAGCAATAAAAGGACTTTTGTGGAATAAATTAGACTCTTCCCCAAGGTCTGCTTATTAATACCAGGTCCAAGAAGATGGCTATTGAGAAAGGATAGTTTACAAATGTAGGCATTCCTCAACCTTCTTTGGCATCTCAAGGAGGCAGAAATTTAAACATGGTTCCAAAGTTGCCTTCTATTCGAGACCAAATGAAATAAAAGGTTGTTGTAAGTAAGGTGTAGTAAAAGGATAATCCTTCCCCTTTGAAAATCCTTAAGCGAGATGAAGAGAAAAAATTGATCATATCTATGTCGAGTCATTGGAAATTCCTAGCCGAAGGGACCTCTTACAGAAGCCATGACTAATTTTCCTATCCCAAATGATCCATCTAAAGATCAAGAGAAAGTTATCACAAATGCAATACATTAGAAGGAGGGGCAACCAAGAAAGAATATGAATCCTCCTATTTATATGTGTCATTGATCATAGTAGGGAAGAACTTGGTACATAATTACATGATTGACTCTAGTGTAAGCATATCGGTAATTCCAAAGTAGATTGCAAACCAACTAGGCCTAAAATATGATCCTTTGTCAAAAGGGGTAGTGCGATTAGATGGAACAACGGTATGAACTATTTGGAGTTATCACAGTCTAAGCCTCACACCGCATATATGTCCCAATGTTTCAGTTTCTCGGGATGTGTTCATGATTGACCTACCTCCACTCTTTTCCCTGTGTCTATCTAGAGACTTCATTATTAAAATTAGAAGCTACTTATTAGTGAATTGGTCTCACATGCTCTTCAATACTAGGTATAGCACTAAGGTTACCATTAATTATGAACCCATTATTGTATATCATGTAGAACCTTACAACCCTAGTCCTATCGGTGAAACTTTCACAATCTTTGATGAAGAAAATTTCCCTAGCACTCAATAAATTTACACACTTAGATTGAGGGTATTCATAATTTAATACTTAATGAATAGGCACATAAACGTTACAACTATGATCCTTATAAGGTGATGGAAGAAGGTTAACTATCTTCAAGGAACTAGAAATTTGAAGAAGATGGTCTTGAAATCTATTTCCTACATGAAGAGAATGCACCCTTGTGAGTGTGACCATGCCTAATAATGAAGAAGAGAAAGGCATCCGGAAGATGTTTTTTGATGGATCAAGAAGAAGGAAAGGTACAGAAGGAGGTGTAGTGTTTGTTTCCTCTAAAGGTATAAATTTTTACTCTTCTTTTAGATTTTAGTTTAGTTTCTCTAACAACACAACAGATTATGAATCCCTTATCCATGGACTACAATGGGAAATGAAGAAGAACATAAAAAATTTGTAGGCCTTTAACAATAGTGAATTGATAGTTAAAAAGGTTTGAGGTTCTAATGCAACCAATAATTATCTTCTTAAATATTACAAACATAGGGTATGTGACCTTTTGGAGATTTTGAAGCCTTCAATTTTCAAGCCATTCTAAGAAATGATAATGAGGTTGCTGATAGACTTGCTGCAACCACAACAAGGTTTGATGTTGTTGAAGATTTTGGGATAGATAAATTTTAGCCTCACATTAGGATGACAGTGAGACCTAGTGTACCAGATAATAACACAAATTGGCAAGTGTTTCAAAATGACCAACAAATTTTTAAATTCATTTAAGAGGAAGCTAAGTTTTCTTCAAAAAATCAAGACAAATTGGAAGAGTGGTATGGAGACCAAGTTGTTCATCTTAGAAAAAACAAACTTCCTAAAGGCCCAGTAACCCTAGAGTCCATCTTAAACCCCACAGACCAATTAAGGAAAGAAAAGGAAAACATAAAGGTAAAGGGTGATGATGCAAAGACTATCGCATTAGGTCAAGATAAATCTCTCTAAATTGATAAGGCAAGTTATTCTCAAGAGAAACATAATTTTGTGAGACTTTTTCAAGAGTATGTTGATGTTTTTGCATGGAGACTATGAAGATCTTGAAGGTTTTGATCGTAGCTTACCTCAACACACCATTGAGTTGGACTCTATAGCTAAGCCTTTCAAAAAAAAACAAAGTCCTATCAATCCACATATTGAGCACTTGATGAAGGAGTTAAACAAGTTTATTGAAGTGAGCATAATTTTTCCTACCAAAATTCATCTCAAGTTTCCTATCTCATTTCAATTCATAAGAAGAATGAAGACATTAGGCTATTTGTGGACTTTAGATACTTGAACAAGGTTTCCTTGAAGTATCACTACCCACTTCCTTCAATGGAATAAATTATACATGTTGTAGCATGTACATGAATTTTCCCTCCTTGATGGGTACTTAGGGTATAATCGATCATGGTAAAAGGGGAGGATCAATTCAAGACAACCTTCACTACAAAATGGGGAACCTATACTTATAGGAATATTTAATTTGGTATGTCAAATGCATGAGCAATATTCCAAAGGGTCATGTATATGGAATTCTAAGGGATGATTAACAAGATCATTCTTTTCTATCTTGATGACATCATGGTTTTCTCCAAGGATGCAATTGATCACCTCCTTCACCTTAGCAAGTCTTTAAAAGGTACATGAAGTTCATATCCTCTCTTAATCCCAAGAAGTGCATATTCTTTTCTCATGAAGGTAAAATTCTAGGCCACATTGTTTCTAAGGAGGGATTAATCATTGATCTAAAGAGAATTAATTTCATTCTTGCACTACCCCTACCTAGTCATAAAAAGGCCCTTCAAAGCTTCTTAGGGAGGATCAACTTCGTTAGGAGATTTGTCCCTAATTTTTCCAAACTTTTCAAGTCATTGACATTAATGCTAAAAAGGAATGGATTTCAATTGGAAATTTGAAAGAAAGGATGGTTTTGAAGACATAAAGAAGCTATTATGTAGGCCTCAAATCTTGTTAATCCATATTTCTCAAAGGATTTCATTTTATATGCCTTTGGGGTTCCGAGACAATTTAGTTGTGTTAGTATGACTGAATCAAGAAAGATTGGAGAAATCTATTATATTCTTTAGCCACATCCTTGAATATTTCGAGGTAAGGTACTCATTCATTGAAAAACATGTCCTTGTCATGATAAGAAGTTTAAAGAAATTCAGACATCTAGTATCAAATAATAGAATTCATCTACTAGTTTCACATGTTAGTGTAAAGGATTTTCTTTTAAACAAGGATCTTAATGAGAAAAGAGTTGGTTGGATAACCAAGGTCATGGAATATGACATTGATATCAAGGTGACCAAGTTGGTTAGAGGTAAAGGTATGTGTGAGCATTTGGCTTTAGACCAATAGATTGAGTAGGAAACTGCTTTGGTATTTCAAGATGACCAGGTATAATCAACCAATGCCTTACCCAACTCTTGCTAGACTCAAGATATAGTACACTTCCTCCAAAAAGTTAACTGCCCTCAAGGATTGAGTAAAGATAAAAGAAGGTACTTCAGGCTCTAATCCATTCCATATGTGCTTATGGATGGTATTTTGTTCAAAAAAGATGTAAATGGTGTCCTTTTGAGGTGCATCAAAACATTTCAAATAGAGAAAGTATTACATGTTTTCCATTATGTGGAAACGGGTGGTCACTTTGTCTTGAGAGTCACTACTCTCATAATCATAAAGGTTTGGGTATTACGGCCTAATATTTTCAATGATCGTTATACATGGATTAAAAAATGTAAGAAGTGTACCTTCTTCATAGGAAAAGAGAGACTAATAGATCTCCCACTCCACCCCATCTCTGTAAATGATCCATTCATGAAATGGGGTTGGATTTCATTGGGGTAATCAACCCAAATTCAAGCCTAGGACATAAGTGGATCCTCACAACCACATACTACTTCACCAAGTGGATGGAGGTAGTTACGCTTAAGGAAGTAAATGAGGCTAGCATTCTCGATCTTTATGAAGAAATTATGGCAAGATTCGGTGTCCCTTCCATAATTATTTTTGATAATGCTCTTGATTTTATTGATTGAAAATATCTAGTTAGGTCGTGAAGAATGGTATATTCTTGAACACATCTTCAAATTATTACCCCCAAGGTAATGGTCAAGTTGAATCCACCAACAAGAATCTGTTAAAATCATAAGGAGGAATTTAGACAAGAACCATAAAACATGGCATACAAAACTGAAATAATCCTTATGGGATGATAGAATCACTCCCAACAATTCAACTCATAATTATCCTTCTAGGATATTTTATGGAAGGGAAGAAAATTTGTCAATATACCTTGAATTACCAGCATTGAATCGTATTAAACAACTGGAGGTGTTTGAGTTTGAATCCATAGAGGTCATATATGTAGAGCTCATGGAGCTAGAGGATCGAGAAGCAAGATTGTGTAAACAATAGATAAATACTAAACTCAAATCAAGATGAGCTTTGATAGGAAGGAAAAAGCATAAAATTCCAAGAAGGAAACTTTGTCTTGAAATGGATGCTTACTCCAAGTGATGCAATGTGGAGTGGCCCTTACATGATTTCAAGCTGTAAGGTAAACAATGCTTTCCAGTTAAAAATTAGATGGAGAATAATTACATATTCCAGTTAATGGAATCTATCTCAAGCATTGTTATTGAATCGAGATCTCCTTTGTACATAGTAGATTAGTTATATTCCTTCAAATGCTTAGAGCACATTGTTTTGTGGGTAGTTTAGTTTTTCTTATGTATAGGTTTTTCTGTACACTTTGAAATGTCTAATTTGGGACATGTATGATCTTTCATATTTGTACATAGTTTTGCCTTTTGTTGGTGTTTCACTTTCTAGCTTTAGGAAGGGTCTTATTCTAAGGACAATCGATTACTAGCTCAAATAGTTTCAAATAAAACTTAGGTCCACAAAGTGCTTCAAGTGGATTTAGGGGTAAAATTTTCAAGAATTAGATCATTTTCAGTTTTCAAACTAAATCCATGCCCAATGGATGCTTCAAGGATACTTATCTTTGTAATCTAGTGAGTAGATCACCCTGTGAGTCACCAAATTGTTATCCATTTTTCACATCCCTTACAAAAATGGATGACTTAGAGAACCTAGGAGTTGGCAATCAATAGAGTGCATACATTTAATAGAACAGGTGTCCCATCGATGGCTTGGATGAGTTGGGACCGAGTTGAGTTGATGCGGAAAGTTTGAGCGAGTCATGATGGTTGAGTCGTGACCGAGCTAGTTGAGGTCGAGAAAATAAGCCATGTAGTAAAAATTCTATCGATATGTAGCATTTTTATGTTATTGTCGATTAACATTATATCCTTCTATCATCCTGCAGAGTAGGAGCAAGTGGGCGGGTGACAAAGGATCGGAAGGTCATGGGAGGGAAATGGCGTAGGGCCACTAAGGTACTACTATGGAGCAAGAAGTGACTAGTTATGAATTGATGTGAGGGATGTTTGGTAGTATGTATGGATGATACCGACTAGTAGCAAATTCATGTTATCGAGAAATGTGACAAAAAAGTGTGCTACCAACTAGTTGCAAAGGCGCAATAGATAAGGGTATAAAGTAGGTAATGATGCGGTTTCTACCGAATGTTTGCTAGAAATATGTTACCGAGTGGTTACATGCATTCAAAACCGACCGATAGCAGAAAAGAAATGTAAAATAATTTAACCGCCAACAGAGAAACACACTCCCTATCGACATCATGAAGATTATGCAACTTGTCATTTGGAGATGGAATGCTACCATTCGAGGGGAAATGCATGTAACCAAATGAATAAATGAATATCAATAGTGAGAAGAGAAACAAATTACGTGGTACATAGTAGCTCAACTACCAATTTAATGAGGCATGACATCCATGTCTCCTCCCGAAAGTAAATTACCCTTGGGAAGCAAAATTATATGGTTACACATACCTCTTTTCTTATTTTTAATGTAGATTGTCAGTTGGTGGGGTAAATTTGAGGATATCTCTCTATATAATGTAAAATACCCCTCATTTTGAGGGAGGGACATTTTGAAATATAAAGGAACTCACAAAAAAATTCTAGCACTCTTGTGAGATGCAAGCCTCTAGTTTGAGCATTATCTAGAGGATTATTTCCTTGTGTCTAATTTTTAATGGATTGTACATCCTTTTGAGAAATAAAATTCATGTTTTGTGGATTTTTATGCCCTATCTTGTGTTATATTGCATCACTTTCCTTCCATTGCATTTATAGGTATATTGTGCATATTTTTTTCATCTTGTAAGACTTAAATCTATTGTGCTCCATGGAAATGGAAATCTAAATGTTGTTTGGATATTGGCACATCTGTCTACCCTCTCCTACTTCATTTTCTTCCTATTTTTATCTCTTAGAATATATCCACCCCTTTTCTTGGTGCTATCACCTCCCTTTATTTAGGATTTCAATTTCATACATCTCCCTCTCTCTCCCCGATCCCTTAGAAGTGTAGATTAGTATTAGTAAATTGCAATTTTCCCTTCTCAACATAGTTTTAGAATTGAGAATAGTAGAGGAACCAACCTTCTCTATAGGTCCATCTCAAGTATCAAGTCCCACAACTTGAGAGATGGTCCCATGTTAGAAACAAGTAGGGATCTGCAATGCGTAATCCCAGGGTGCTACTTTTTTGACATAACAGTTACCAAATTTTAGTGTCTACATTTAAACACCATTTAAGTATATAGTTGAATATTTCATACTTCAAGAAAAACACACTTTAGTGTACACACATAATTTTTCTTCACTCAACAATGGTTCTTTGATATGTGGGTGTCGGTACACTCCATGATAAAACCTACAATACAAACTATAGTCAATTTTTATGATGGAAACTATACTTTAACTGAAAAATATAGATCATTCATGTAAATTTTAACAATGAATGAATGCAAGTTAATATATTCAAAACATATAAGAAATACTCCTATTCAATCTTTTAAGAGAAGAGATATCATTTTATGTCCTTCCTTGAGAATTGGAGTTTTTAGTAAAATGTTGAATGTTGGGGGTGATTACTCCCAAACATTTTTCAAAGATATGCTTGAGTGTTGAGTATAACCCAACACCAAAGAGTGTGCGAGGTAATCCATGTTTCCCCCTTTGGAGTTTTTTTTATAGGAGTAATTTAGTCTACAAATAACTTAGCTACTTTGATGCCTTCCTTATTTGACAATATGGTGAGATAAGCAAAACTATTAGTCTATGAAGATTCCACCTACTTTAATGTTTTCCACTAAATCCCCAGACCACATCACTAGAGAGGGATCTAATCCAAATTTATAAAATATGCAAAAATCATAGTTTTTAAGGAATGGAGATTTTAATACCCCCATAAGGTGCTAACGAAAATGAAACTAATTTATGTAGAGTTTGTAAAATAAAAAGGGATAAGGATGTTCATGCCTCAAAACCCTATTTTTATAATTTAATTTTAATAGTTCCATGGAGAGGAATTAATTATTCATGCCCACATAATATTATCTAAACTATGTCAATTGTATATGTAATCGTGTAAAAATACCTTTTAAAAAATGATAGAATATGTAGAAATTGAAACATTAGTATGCCCTTTTATGTGAACATAGGAAAATGGTCAAGAGACTCAAGACCATACCACCATCTTGACCATACTATATGATTTTGACCACTGTTTGAATTCTACCACATTTAGGTATCTATGGTCTTTTTGAGGATTTGAACCCTATACGTTTTCATTTGAGTATTATGTTACTTGTTCATAAGTGTATAAAAAGACAATGAATTCCACCCTTTTTGAGGCACATGTAATAAAATATTTTAGCATGTATCTCAAAATAATATATGTGTACCCATGTATTATATGTGTGACAATTTGTGTAGGATCACTTAGAAGAACAAATTTTGGCCACCTTTGAGAACCTATAACTATAATATGGGTTGTATGAAAGGTGGAAACCATGGTGCAAAGAAAAAAAACATGCAATAAGAAAACAAATATGTGGAAAGCAACTTGTAACACTATAAATCATGCCTTAATCCACAAAGTGTAAAATATATAGAAACATAATATAAAAATTAAACATGTCATGAGTAATATTAAAAACACCCATGTAAATTCTAGTTAGCCATTAAATATGGAAATAAGTCATATGTAGGTAAGAGTTGTAAACATGGGACAAAGAGTCACAATAGAAGGTATAATGTGCCACATTCAACAAAAATTCATATATGCAATATAGGTATTGGTGTTACAATACATCTAAGGAACTTAGGCCAAATATATCAAACAAGCATTGCATTAGATTCGTAAGACAATCAAGTCAAACCATCAAAAAATAAGAAATGAATCAATATATGTAGACAAGAAATTTGAATAGTATATGAAACAATTATAGAACACAATAATAGTGATAAGAAGAAAATAATAAGATAGGATAGCATTGCATAAGACACATTTGTTAGCCATGTTAACTCAATAGGTAGAAATAAATATGATGTATATAATAAAGTATGATAAGGAACGTGGAGAGTAATATATAATGAAACAAAAACACTTGTATAGTGTGAAGGGATGTCCCTTAAGAGAGTAGTGTAAGAAACTAAATTGTTTCCTATCATCATGTAATTGTATGTAGATTTCTGCATCAAGCTTCGAGATATTGTGTGAACATGTGTGTGTAAAGAATAGATATGTTATATATCTATTAATGTGAAAAATATATATATATATAAAGTAACAAGGTAGGAACACAAACTATAACATGTCATGATTTAGTATTTTTCTCATATTTGAATACTTTTATAAAATGTTGATTATTTGAATATTTTTGTAATGTTTTGAAAATAACTATGTACAAGAAAAGGGGTAGTATAATAGATACGAATGATATATCCATGAAGATACATATATCATTAAAAAGGGAAGAAGGCATAGGCCCTACAAGTGTGAGTAGAGTTGAGGAATGCTTATGTATAATTGGTGGGTGATTTTTGGGATTTACTATAGAATATAAATGGTGAGAAGACCCATGATGAGTAGTATAGGTAGATGGTGACCAAGTATCATTTCAAATAGAATATGTCTTCCCGAATAATCTTGCAATGTAGATGACTAAACAAATGGTTTATGGATAGATGTCCAATTAGGATTGACGTACTAGGAAGAGTGAAGTATTTACAACACCTATGCTTAAATGAACTTCAGTGTGCCTCACGAGGAATAAGATTAAGAGTAATCTATGGAATATAAATATAAGTGTTAGGAGTAACGATAGTGTAAGTAGAGCCCAAATGTAGTGTCATAGACTTATCAAATTAAATGACCCTAATTGTAACCACTTGAATATTGTGAATGAACTTGAAATATTAATAAAATACTAGAGGTATCTCCATGAAGGTGCAATCTAAGAATAAACCAATCTCATGTTGTACGAAGGAAGAAAATATATTATTGATAACACGAGGTTAAAAGTAGAAAGTCCAGATGTAATAGGGATAAAAATATGCCCAATGTATGTATGAGGATAAATGATAACATTTTTTGGTAAATCAAAGGGATTGTAATAATGTGGAAGTGAAAAAAATGGGATTAGTATAATTAACAAAAACATTATGTATAGAACACCAAGCAACCGAGCCTAGAATATAAATTGAATTAGAAACAAAATTATGTACCATATCGATATCATCAAAAATTGATAATTGGAAATGAAAGGTGAGTAACAACAGATATCAAATATAATATTAAATGCAAAATCATAAGAGATCTGAGTTGATATAACATGGTAAGCATTATGTACCTCCAAATTAGATTTTGTAAAATAATGTCCTATTTATGTATCACTAAATAAATTAAGTTTTTCAATATCATTGGTAGTTTTGTGTTGAGATGAGGTTTCATATTTAATGATATCGAACCAAGGATATATTTTATGAAATAATGAAGCTTGAAACAAATATTAGTGAGGTGAAAAATACATTAATGGTATTCATAATGAGCACTAGCATAAGTGTTATTACCATGAGGTGCACTTGCATCGATATCTAGTAGTGGAGAGAGAGAGAGAGATAAAATATTACACTCGAATAATTTTTGAAGAACCTACTACTATGGGTGAAGTAAAAATTGAATTTTTTGATAAAGGTTGTAGTTACATATTTGTAGCTTTAGATGAAACATTGATCATGGATTTAACATCATATAGCCTTATAATTATTCTTTACTTGACATTTGTGATAAGGGATATTAGAAGAGGTAACCATGTTTTTAATCTTTTCATGTTAGATAGATTACATTCACACTCTTTGAGAGTGTTACATAGATGATCAAAATAATTGAGCTTGTCAAAAAAAATGATTACTACAAAGGGACAAACATAATTTGAGTGAAAAGATCTTATAGCTCTCCATCGAAAAGGATATTATTCATATTAGTAAGAAATATTTTGTAATGCAACACGTAATAATGAAGGGATCATTGGATCCTCGTCACATTTTACCCATTTCAATGTAGGATACAGATTGAAAAAATTTTGTAGAAAATTGTGCAAGGAATTGATTTACCAAATGAGTGAAAGTTTGAATAGAATGCATAGGTAGATTGTAAAACCATTGTAGGGAATAATCCTTGAGACCATATGGGAAGATCCTAGTGAGTAAGGCCTTAATGGAAGAATATTCCATGTAAGAAACATGAAATGTGTGAAGATGTTATTCATTTTTACCCTTGACATCATAGATAGGAAGATTATAATACAAAAAACTAGGAGGTAAAATGTAAGAGGCCACATTAAGTGCAATTGGATTATGAAGTAATTGTGTAGAATCCATCATATGAGAGGAAGAAAATGCACACCATTGTAATTGTAAAATGTTAGCTTGTAAAGTATGAAAAAGGGATTCAAGAACTTGCATGTTTGAAGAATTAGATGAGGTACTAAGAGTGTATATATGATATTTTCATATAGTATTAATCATAGGAATGGTAATAGAAATACTATTAATTGGGGGAGTATATTCCCCAAGAAGTAATTACTACCGATGTAGGGATGGTGGTGTGGGTATAGAAGATGGTGGAAGTTTTATAACAAGTGGCCACTTATCATAGGGTTGATCACAAGAAGGCTTAGTAATTAATAAATATGAATGAGAGGCTCAATGTGATGAATATTTTCACAAATTTGGGCAAAATAATTAGACATGATTGTATCCCATTATTAGTCTACACGGTTTCGTACTCTTTATTAGAATCAAATGATTGTACGTTATGAATTTATATATAATTCAAAGGTACCTTGTGTATATTATGATCTCCCACATAAATAATTACACAAAACATGGGGTGGATAAGAATCCATTAGAATACAAATATTTTGAGTAGAGAAAGAAATCTTAGTGTACTAAATAGTTGTTTTATTTATCTAATTAATACACAAAAATGGCATAAAGGAGAATTGTCTATAAAAGTGTGAGAATTAGTGGAATAAAAGAATATTGTTTGATTAGAATATGAAACTCTAAAGCCACAGGTTGAAGAAATTATTTCAATCTAGGTTTTTGGTTCATAAAATGTTTACACCTTAATTAAATTATGAATTTAGTTTTTTTTAATATTAGGTAAATGTGTTGGTTAATGGGACCAAAAACCCCATAATTACAAGTGGAGAAAAGATATAATAGTGGGGAAAAAAAGATGCAGCCTATACTAGAGACAAAGAGAGCTAACCAAAGCACATACATAAACAAAATTAGTCACTCATCTCTAATAATCCTTCCCTCATGACCTTAAATGCATTTTAAGGGGATCATTTACACTTATCTTTTTCTTCTTATTCCCCACAACAGTCCAATATTCATCATTGTTTGGGTTTTTTTTTTTGTGTGAACTAGTATGATGATTTCAAAATTCTCCTTTTCCTCAAGAGAAAGATTCTCAAGAGGAGAAGGATAGGTATCCAAAGAAACAACAAGGGATGATACTTGACCAATAGAGTTAGGAGAGTGCACCACAAATGACGGAGTAGGGTTAACATCATTCTCGAAACTTCCTCTGCATTACTATCTAGTTGAACAAACAGGCGACTATGATCAACATTCTTCCACCATGAAGATATAGTTTTCCTCTCATTCTTGCTCTTAGCCAACACACAATCAGTAGCAACAATATGTCCCAAAGACAAATAGATTCTACATCTAAAAGGAAGTCCTTAATAATCAAGGGGTTGGGTCCAGGATCTATTTTGAACTTTTAGTTCAATTCTAGGAGGTATTTTTTAGAGGTATCAATCTCAACTAGGATTTGTGTGTAGGTTGTGTGAGTAAAGTTCATGGTTTGGTCATATATTCTCAAGATATTTCCTAATACATTTCAAATGGAGACAAGACAAGCTTGGTCCCAGAATTGCAATGGTAAGTGTGGTAATCTAATCCAAACTAGTTTGCAAGAAAGGGTCTCAATAGTTGGATTAAAAGAGGGGAACCATGGTTTCATGACAAGGTAGTGGGATTGGCATGCCCAAATACCATCAACTATGGTTTCCTTATCAGCTATATAAGTAAAAACAACAATAAATAAACCCTTTGTGCAGGGATAGATATCTAACCTACCTTCCAAAAGAGGAAGCCAATGCTTTAAAATCCATTTATGGAGGGTAGGAAGACTTGACCAAAGAGTATGGTACACCTTCCATGTGTTACACTCGATTTGATTAGGGCTTTTCAATTAACCCATGGGTAATGGGTAACCATTATGGGCTGTTTTTGGGCCCATGTTTTTTCGGTACCCATTGTTTTGTAAAATATTATATTTATTTTCTACCCATTGTTTGACCTCTTCCCAAAAAATAAATATGGTCTTATGTATATTAATGTAAAGCAAATGTATTGCAGGTGTTTTGATTTTACCAAGATTCCCCAAATGGATCAACGCCTTGTAAAAAATCACGAACATTTTTCACCATGTTCGTCTCTTTGTGTTGTGTTATTTTATTCTGCATTTTATTTGAGATCCAATATTTTTCGCATATTAGTTTCTCGAAGCGAATGAAGGTGAACTTTAGGGATTCCAAACCACTTGACCAAAAACCATTGGGTGGGCTGTTCTCTATAAAGTCTTCCCAAAAATAAACATGGTATATTAATAGGGTGCCATCGAAGTAAGGGAAAGGAACATCACCATGGTCGTCCATCATCAACAATTTGTCAAGATCAATGTGAACTAGATATCCAAATCACGACCACGAGCCATCTAATGCCCAAATGGTCATCGAGTCCCTTTGAAAGATCTGTTATGATATCCAAATCCTTACGTCGCTGCCCAAATGGTCATTGAGTCCAATCTCGTCAAGTTTGCTTCCCCAGAAACCTACGCAAATCATTTGTCACATCACCCAGAGACCACAGACCCTCACCAGATCAAACCCCATCTTCACACATTGTGAAGGCGTTGTAATTCACACAAATATTTTGAGTAGATGTCCCCACACTACATGACCCGAAGTGGGTTTTGGGGATTTTAGGGGAGTTATGAAGCCCTATCCCTATCTCTCACTCGTAATTGTCCTTAATATTCCCAGAGACGCTAGTTTATTTTATTGTTAGGTGTAAGAGTCTCGTAATAGTTAGATTCTCTAATCTAATTAACTTTCAACATTAATCATTCATAATCATAATAATGCATTCATATATGTTACAACTTATTTAAAGTGATAAGTACTTTTGGAATACATGAGAGGAAAAATAGACTTAGTTGTATAGTAGGATTAATGTTGGGTAGAGTAAATTTTAGTGGCGAATCTTTTTTAATTCATGAATATTCTAGTTTTTGATATTTTTAATCGGAAAATATTTAGGTCTAGGGATAGGATCAAGTTACCTAAATTTTTGGGTTCAAGTTACTTTTAGGGGTCGGTTTACCTAGCATTTACACCAATAGATGAATTTTTAATTCAAATCGCCATTAGTGTGAAATTGAAATTTATAAAATTCACCTTCATATATATAGTGATTACAAATTTACAATTCCAAATATCAAGTACACATCAAATTTTATTTGCAATTTCTTTACCCGTGCTCATGGTCCTGTGGGCATTGATGATCGAGATCAACTACATATCACAACCCTCCAACATTAAAGGTATTTTAATATTTAATATGTTATTCTATTGAAGTTTCATATAATGTAAAATGCCAAAAATACTACCAGTCGTAGTAGCATATACTTCGCTACCAACTGGTAGCATATATTCATACTACCGACCGATAACATAAATGTGTGTTATCGAACGGTAGCATAGATATATGCTACCGGCCAATAACATATATATCTATGTTATTTTATAGTAAATGTATTTATGCTACATTCCAGTAACATATATTTATGTCATAGACCAAGAGCATACAAGTATGCTACCTGGTCGGTACCATATTATATGCTACCAAATTGTAGAAAATTTTATGTTACTAGTTGGTATCATACATTTATGCTTTCATCTAGTAGTATACGTATCCTACCATCTCTAGCATGCCATATGATATCGATCGGTAGTATATTATATTTACTAAATGGTAGCATACCATATGCTACCTAGATGTTAGCATACATTTATGCTTTCTTGGCTAGTAATAGATTTATGTTACTAGTCGGTAGCATATATATATGCTACTGTCTAAGGTCTCTTTTAGTGATATTGTAAAGGTGGATAAAAAATATGTGAATGTTATTTTCTTACACTATATTTTTTAGATATATTTCTCATTGAGGCGATCATTTTAACTTCTAACATGAAAAAAATTTTTTCCAATACAAATCGGGTGAAATGTGCATTTTTTCACAAAAAAACACATTATTTTGAATTTTTATTTGTGCCATATTTTGTGAGGACATATTTCTCGTCAAGATGGTCATTTTAACTACTATTGTCAAAAAAATGATTTTAGAAAAATACATTTGTTGTTGGCTAAAATCATATACTATTACTCGACAACATATACTTGTCACACGATAATCACTACCGACTAACAACATTATCAAATAATTTTGCAAACCTTTTGAAACTTGTATCCCATATTCACAATAATTTTAAACTTCATTGTTATAGATCTGCTAAGTAATATCTATGAGACATATGTTTAGATATGGTGTTAATGATGATCCTCAATATGACTATGAAAACTCATCATTGCATGGAATGGAGCATAATTCAAATAATACGAAAAGGAGCACATAGATTATCATGATGATGATAATGAGCTCTTATTTTATGATGATTGTAGTCACAAAATCACTTAATTTCTACTTACATAATCACTTCTAAGTATGTCTTTATATACATGATTCCTAAGCAAGAAGACTAGACATTAATAGCATTTTTTAATCTTTCATTACTTTTATCTTTCCCACATTCTTATTATTTACTTTTTTGGAATGATCACTTTACTTTTGGACACTAGACTAAAGTTTCCTAGCTATGTATTGAAACTTATATCTTCTTAACATCACAGACACTACCACCCATTAGGGATAGGAGCAACCTAGGTGTTATTGTCTGCTTTGGGAACTTTTGTTCCTTACCCTTTTTTATAGATTTTGAATTGCCACATCATTTGGTATCTTTTCTAAAGTCTCTTTTATCACTTTAGTTTGAAATTTTTAGGTTGTTAATGACAAAATTCAAACAAGTGAATCATATATATACATGACTTACTCACTATTATTAAGGGCTGGGAAATTGGACCTAATCCTTACTATCTACTATTTGGGCAAGAAGAAACACTCAATTACTACATTTTCGTCTACATCATTCAATGTATAAGAGAGGTTATTTTTGAATTCAAACTCATGCATCCATCTTAGGGGAAAATTTGATACATAGCCTGATATCTTGGTGTGACTAGCACAAGCAATACCTAGTCTCAAGGGACATAATTCAAACACACACACACACACACACACACACACACACACACACACACACACACACACACACACACACACACACACACACTAGAACTACATAGAATCTAAAATGTAGAGTAGTACTTATTGAAAATAACATTAGGGTAACCACTAACATCATCCCAAAGCAATAATATGCATTATTTATTCCATATAATGTTTTATTGAGCCTTGTGTAGGTAGTTAGGGTTTGTTTTGTAGGTTCAGTGTAACATAAAATCCATACAATGAATTGGATACATAGGGAGAGGAAGGAAGAAGCTATTTTTATACCTTGAAAATATCGGAAGTAACACATTTACCAAGACACTAGCACTCGGATCATACACTAGTACTTGGGGCAGTCATGTCCTCCTTTCTTTGGTCCTTTTTGAATATTTCCTAGATCCCATTTTTTTATACAAATCATACACATTTCATATAGAACCTTCTCAGCATATTTTCAAGTAAAAGATTATACCAAATCTCTTAATGCATTATAATTCATTATTATCTCCTATATTACATACTTGTTTGTACTTGACATGCTAGATCATGCTTGTTACTACTATATATTTTGTTCTCAATCCTCGATAAAAGATTTAAATAATTTTGGTGAACTCCGACCCTTACACACCCTTTATTAGATCTTCATTTTTTATCATGGCTAGTGCCTCTCATGAGTTTTTATTGAGATTATTAACAAAATAAATAGATACATTGTTGATCATCTAAAAAAACCTTGACCTCTTTTTTATTTTTCACTCACGAGGAATCCCAACAGATATCTACCTCCACTCCTCTATACACCACTATTATACCCATTATGGCCCCCTCATATTGTATTCCATTTTCCTCCCCTACAACCAATGTGGGGGAATCCACTATCCATGTTCCCATTTTCACACCTCAAAATCATCTTTCTTCTCCTCTCATTTCCCATATAAAATCCATCACTTGTTTGGGTACCTCTACCTTATAATATTTGTATCATGATTTTAAAGCTCAAATCCATCAATTACAAGTAAACCTCTTCTTATTTCTCTCCATATTTTAATTATTCACTTCTTTTTCATAGTCCTCTCACCACTAAAGTGTTTTCTTATCCACTCCCTCCCAATTTTTCCTCACCTAAGTTTCCTCTCTTTGATGGCCATGAAGATCACCTTCAATCATTTCATGTTGCATGCTTGGATTATGCTTTGTGATGACACACTTTTGACCAAGTTGTTTCCTAGGAGATTATAGGACTATGCCTTACAATGGTTTTATGACTTGCCTTTACACCCCATTAGATATTTCACTCCTTTAGAAAATCTATTTTTCCTCACTTTTCTATGAATATTGGAATGAAGATATCATATGCACAAATGGAAAAAATGTGAAAATGTTTTAATGAGCATCTTAATGACTATGTTTTATATTACAATACCAACAATTAAGTGGACATAAAAACTGAAATTTATGTACCACGATCATAGTATATATACCGTGATCGCATTTTTAAACCGCGATCATGGAATTTTTTTCGCAAGTTTGGGGATTTCCAAACCTAAAACTGATCGTGGTTTTAAAATTTCCATCGTGGTTTAAAAGTGCGTCACAATTTTAAATCACATTCACGGTCCTCTGAGACAAAAAAATAGACCCGCGACTCCTCATTTTCTCCCATTTTCCCTACAAACTGTGAACCTTAGGCACTCAAGCTTTAAATACCCCCTAAAAATTGCTCCTCAGACTTCTGGATCACAAAATTTTCAACAATGCTACCAAGACGAAGAGGTAAGCCCTCGATTTTGATCAAATTTCTTGCATTTTAGGTTTTTTTGTGATTTTCATGGGTTTTTCAATTTTTTGTTTATGTATACAATTTTTTTGTTTTTCAGTTTTCTCGAAAAGCTCGTAATCCTACAAACCATCCAAATATTCCTCAAAACCCTCCAAACATTCCTCAAAACCCTCCTCCAAATGTAGATCCACCTCTTGTGGCTCCTTTATCCCCACGGAACCAGCAGAACACAAGCTGATATCGTTGGAAGAATCTGACAAAATAAAATTGCCATTGAGAACCTTATTCAGACTATAAGACAAAATCATGCCACAAATCCATCCCGCATGACTTTAGCCAACACATTGCAAACATTGATTGGTGAAGTCGACTCCACAACCAACCAAATAGACAGATGGAATACCTTTAGAGGTGATTTTAGGTGGTGGTATGCAGATAAATTATCCCATGCGGCCGTAAAATACAAAAAAATTGTAAAAGACCGCATTTATGCATTATTTACCGACCCGAGAACCAATGCCCCCATACCTACTTGAAAATTGTTCACAATCCATTGGTGCCACGATGATCGAATCAAGAAAAATTTTTGGGACCGATGGTGGATGGTTTTTGATTATCCACCATGCAACAACAATGAGGTTCCTCTCTATTTTTTGAAGAAATTATATTGTGAGTTCATGCTTAATGAGGTCCCAAATTATTTTGACTTTTCTAGTTTTATGGGTGAGGAGGTGGCTCTTGCACATAGTAGACCTGCACACACATCAACCAAGGATCCCCATGCCCCAAAACCCCACTACCTTCAGTTATCCCTCCTACAGTGAAGGAGGTTGTGGAGATTGACACACTACATGCATTAAGGGAGCTCACTGACACTCTACCCAAGCATAGTGACTAGATTACATCTAGTGATGTTGGTGGAGGTGTCAGTTCTATTCTAGCTGCACCACACCACTGTGGATCATGTGGTGTCATATGCACTGTATGGGAGAGACATCATTTGTTGGATCACATGATTTATTTTCTCTAGATGAGATGATGGTGGATGTTTTTGGAACTGGTGCAAATGATCTTGGTCTTTCACAGGTAAATGTCAAATAAATATTTAATATATATATATAATAGTTTAATTCATTTGAGATTTTAATATATATGTATTTGATTACGTATGTATATGTTTATGTATGTATACATGTAAAAACTAATTTTTTTAATTTTTAAACAAAGCAAGAGCCAATGAAGGACACATCCGGCATCGACATGCTAGCTACTACAACTGGGCATGTTACAGACGTAAGTTTCAAGTTGTACTTACATTTCAAATTTCATTTGATTGCACTTTTATTATTATAATGTTTCACGTGTACATGTACATATTAATATGTTTGTCTTTTATACGCAGGAGCCTGGTGGGTCATCATCTTGCTTTGGGCACTGAGGCTACTGGCACGCCTCATGTGAATTTTACGTAGGTTAGTTTCTCTTTACACTTTGTTTCTAATTGTGGAAGTTCAATTGTGTATCTACTCTTGTAGGAATTTTGAGACTCGAGTAACATCAAAGCTTCCCTAGAAGATCATTAAACCTAGATTCCTTGGTTCATTTCTATTAGAAAATTAATATGTATTGGTCTGTTATGTGTCGATTATGCTTTGGGTCTATTATGTGGCAGTCATGTAGATTAATATTGATATGTACATGTTTTTGTATAGCTTATGAATTCCAGAGAGACTCCTCCATATATGCAGATTGTGGAGGTTTATAGATACTACCATAGCATCTGTAGATCCACTAACTGAGGTACAATTTTTCAAATTTGTTAAATTTTGGAGGAATTTTTTCTTATTACTTAAATCTACAATATCAAATTTTGTACATGAAATATTTAATTTGAACTATTTATTTGTATGTAGCTTACCCCTCGTGATTCTACCATTGACCTTGTGATGCGTCGATGAAAAATTGATAGGGATCATGAGATTACGGTAAGATTTCACATGCATTAACTAAATTCTCATTTTCTAAATTTTGAATGTATTTTAAAAAATTTGGTGTTAAAAACTTGTTGTTTATGAATGTGCAGCCTTCTTAGAGACACTAGACCACATGGATGAAATCCATAGTGGCATCTCCTCCACTACATCCCCAAGTCATGGACATGCTTCTTCTAGCAGGCGAAGAGAGGGAAGATGTTTCATGATTAGATTCATAGGACCTAGATGTATAGATATATATATGTCATCTGGTCTTAGTTCATGATTCTTCATATAGTCCATGTATATAGCCTTATGCGACCGCATGTGGTCCTATATGTATGACACACTTAGTTCGATACATGTTATGAACTTATATTTTCAGAGACACGTCTAACACACTTAGTTTGATACATTATATCCATGTTGGTTTTCATAACGATATTACTTCTATGTTTGATTTGATTTCATTGCACATGATATCCTTCTATGTATGTTTTCATAACCATATTAGTTCTATATGTTTGATTTGATTTGATGGCCTCGATTATGTGACCATTATGGATATGATATATATGATATATGATCTATTAAATGTTATTGTTAAATGATATATGATATATGATGTTATGTTATATAATGGTTTTGAAGGTTCTTGGGTGCAAGATCATTTTTTTCAAGAGATTCAAGTGTGGACTTATATCAATTTTCTTATTTTAAGCATGTGGTTAACACACTCCAAAGTGAGACAAAATGTACACAATTAAAAATGGTCTTGAGGGATTTATTACAAGTCATTTTATATGTTTTTAGTGTACTTATAATTTATTTGTTAAGTATTAGTCCAAATTAAACTTGTTATTGATGTGTGTAACAATAAGGTCCTAATTTGAATTCACTTGTAAAAAAATACATAAACATTGTAGAACTTAGTTGGCACAAGATATGCAAAAATATTCTTAAGACTCTATTGTGTATTAACATGATTTAAAAAGAGATCATTTAACAATCATTAGAGTATTTACATGGTAATGTGTTAAACTTGTTGCAATCTCATTGATGTGAGCCGAGTAGCACGAGAAGTCATGCCCCGGGAGGTCGTGGTCCAAAAATATCACTGCCAACGCATTCGATTGGGGGGTATATGCCTTCAGTGCTTATGGAGGGCTCTAGGGAGGCCCGGGTTTGGAGTCAGACCACCTGATCCAGAGCCTTCCTAGCATTCCTTGAGCCTTCATGGCATAATTGTTTACAAACTTCCTTTTCTAGTAGTCCTAGGAAATGAACGAAGGTGAGTAGTGAGAAGTCATGCCTCGGGACGTCATGCACTAAACCAACGCACCAACATCGGGGTGGCTAGTGAATGCTAGAGGAGGCATTGTTTGGTGAGTGACAACATCTTTGCTTCCGGCAACTTTGTTCGGGCGTAGTCCCTTAAGAGCCATGAGACCAAAAACCGTTCAAATTCTGATGGGTGACTACTCGACTCCATGGCACCTAGAGATGTCTCGTTGATCCTACACCTTAACATAGGGACCCTCTACAATATATTGTCTTAGGTTTTTTCCATCTCCAATCGGTGCTCTCGCTTGCCCTATTTTTTCCAAACACGCATACATGAAATAGTGCAATTTAGCCAATGTAAATCAAAATGCTATATTTTTAAAATGGTGTGTCATGGCACTAAATCGATTATGCCAACATGTTCGGTGGCTAGGTGAACACTAGAGGAGGCATTTTTTAAGTGTGCATGACAACATCATTTGCTTCCATACTGCTACTTCATTCAGCGTAGTCCCTTAAGAGCCCCGAGACCAAAAACCATCGCTCAACTTTGACAGTGACTACTCGAGACTTGGTACCTAGAGATGTCTCGTTGATCCTACACCTCAATGTAGGGACCCTCTAAATATCCCGTCTCAATTTTTTTCCATCTCCAATCATGTGATCTCACTCCCCTATTGTTTCCAAACGCAAATAGTGCAGTTTTTCGAGCCAAATTGTTTCAGTGTAAGGTCAAGCAAACTAAATGCTATATTTTGCAAATGGTGGGTCATGGCACCAACCAACTTTGCCAACATGTCCAGGTGGCTAGGTGAACACTAGAGGAGGTATCATTTTTTTTCACGACAATGTCATTGCTTCCGGGCTACTTCTGTTCAGCGTAGTCCCTTAAGAGCCCTGAGACCAAAAATCATTCAACTTCGACGGGTGACTACTCGAACTCCATGGCACCTAGAGATGTCTCATTAGATCCTACACCTCAGCATGAGGGACCCTCTACAATAGCTTGTCTTGGTTTTTCCATCTCCAATCGGTGCTCTCGCTGCCCTATTGTTTCCAAATGCGTGAAATAGTGCAATTTGAGCCAATGTAAGGTCATCAAATGCTATATTTTGCAAACAGTGGGTCATGGCACCAAACCGACTATGCCAACACATCCGGGTGGCTAGGTGACACTAGAGGAGGTTTTTTTGGTGCGTGAAACAACGTCGATTTTCCGAGTACTTCATTCGGCGTAGTCCCTTTAGAGCCCTGAGACCAAAAAAACCATTCAACTTCCATGGGTGACTACTCGGACTCCGTGGCACCTAGAGACATCTCATTAGATCTACACCTCGAGGTGGGGACCCTCTACAATAGCCTGTCTCAGTTTTTTCCATCTCCAATCGGTGCTCTTACTGCCCTATTATTTCCAAACACGTGAAATAGTACAGTTTGAGCCAGTGTAAGGCTATCAAATGCTATATTTTACAAATAGTGGGTCGTGGCAAACCAAAACAACTACGTCAACATGTCTCGGGTGGTCAAGTGAATGCTAGAGGAGGTGTTTTTTGGTGTGTACAACATCGTTGCTTCTTCGGCTACTTCATTTCGGCGTAGTCCCTTAAGAGTCCTGAGACCAAAAAATTGTTCAACTTCGACATGTGACTACTCAAACTCCATGGCACCTAGAGATGTCTCATTGGATCTTACACCTCAATGTAGGGACCCTCTACAATATCATGTCTTGGTTTTTCCGTCTCCAATCGGTGCTCTCTGTGTCCTATTGTTTCCAAACGCACGAAATAGTGTAGTTTGAGCAAGTGTGAGGTCACAAACGCTATATTTTAAAACGGTGGGTCATGGCACCGAACTGACTACACCAACACATCCATGTGGCTAGGTGTAATGCTAGAGGAGGTGCATGTCAATTTGGTGTGCGATGACATCATTTCTTCTAGGCTACTTCGTTCGGGCGTAGTCCCTTAAGAGCCCTGAGACCAAAGAATTGTTCAACTTCAACGTGTGACCACTCAGACTCCGTGGCACCTAGAGATGTCTTGTCATATCCTACACCTCAACGTGGGGACCTTATACAATATCTTGTCTCGGTTGTTTCCATCTCCAATCGGTGCTCTCGCTGCCCTATTATTTCCAAACATGCGAAATAGTGTAGTTTGAGCAGCGTAAAGGTCACAAACGCTATATTTTGCAAATGGTGCGTCGTGGAACCAAACCAACTATACCGACACATCTAGGTGGCAAGTTAAATGCTAGAGGAGGTGTCATTTTGGTGTGTGATAATTTCATTGCTTCGGGTACTTCATTCGGCGTAGTCCCTTAAGAGCCCTTGAGACCAAAAAACCATTCAACTTCGAAAAGTGGCTACTCTGACTTCATGTGGCACCTAGAGATGTCTCTGTCTGATCCTACATCTCAGCGTGAGAACCCTCTAAAATATTTTGTCTCAGTTTTTCCATCTCCAATCGGTGCTCTTGCTGCCTATATTGTTTCCAAACACGTGAAAATAGTGTATGTTTGAGCCAATGTAAACAGTGTAAGGCTATCAAATGCTATATTTTACAAACGGTGGGTCATGGCACCAAACCGACTATGCCAACACATCCGGTGTGGCTAGTGAACACTAGAGGAGGTGTCATTCTAGTGAGTGGCACAACATGTCTCGTGCTTCTGTAAGCTAGTTCATTCGGGCATAGTCCCTTAAGAGCCCTTAGACCAAAAAATTGTTCAACTTTGACAAGTGACTACTCAGACTCCATGGCATCTAGAGATGTCTCGTCTCGTTAGATCCTACATCTCAATATAGGGACCCTCTACAATATCCTATCTCATTTTTTTCCATCTCCAATCGCTCTCTCTACCTACTATTGTTTCCAAACACGCATGTGAAATAGTGCAAACGTGCAAAGCGAAGCGTAAGGTCACAAATGCTATATTTTGCAAACGGTGGGTCGTGGCACAAAACCAACTACATGCCGACACATCCAAATGGCTAGGTGTGAACTAGAGGAGGTTTCATTTTGGTGCGACAACATAATTGCTTGGCTACTTCATTCGCGTAGTCCCTTTAGAGCCTTGAGACCAAAAACCTTTCAACTTCCACGGTGACTACTCTAACTCCGTGGCACCTAGAGACATCTCTTTATATCCTACACCTTAGCGTGTAGGGACCCTCTACAATAGCATGTCTTAGTTTTTTCCGTCTCCAATCGGTGCTTCTCGCTTTCCTATTGTTTCAAACATGTGAAATAGTGTAGCATTTGAGCTAATGTAAGGCTATCAAATGCTATATTTTGCAAAAAATGGGTCATGGCACCAAACCAACTACAATGACACATCCAGGTAGCCAGGTGAATGCTAGAGGAGATGTGTCATTTTAGTGCGTAAAAATGTCGTTGCTTCTAGGCTACTTCGTTCGGGTATAGTCCCTTAAGAGCCTTGAGACCAAAGAATTGTTCAACTTCAACAGGTGACTACTCGGACTCCGTGGCACCTAGATATGTCTCATCAGATCCTACACCTTAGTGTCGGGACCCTCTACAATATCCTTGTCTCATGGTTTTTTTCTCTAATCGGTGCTCTCGATGCTATTATTGTTTCCAAATGCACGTGAAATAGTGCAATTTGAGCCAGCTTCAGTAAGGTTGTCAAACACTATATTTTGCAAATGGTGGGTTGTGGAACCAAACCGACTGCACCAACACATCTCAGGGTGGTCGTGTGAATGCTAGAGGATGTGTCATTTTAGTGAGTGACAACATTCGTTGCTTTCCAAAGCTACTTCATTCAAAGGGTGTAGTCCCTTAAGAGCCCTGAGACCAAAAAAAAAATCGCTCAACTTCGACGGGTGACTACTCACTAACTCCGTGGCACCTAGAGATGTATCATCGATCCTACACCTCAATGTAGGGACCTCTACAATATTTTATCTTAGTTTTTCCATCTCCAATCGGTGCTCTCGCTGCCCTATTGTTTGCAAATGCATGAAATAGTGCAGTTTGAGCTAGTGTAAGGTTGTCAAACGTTATATTTTGCAAACGGTGGGTCGTGGCACCAAACCGACTACACATGACATGTCTGGGTGGCCAGGTGAATGCTAGAGGAGGTTTCATTTTGGTGTGAGACAATGTCATTGCTTCTAGGCTACTTCGTTCAGGTGTAGTCCCTTAAGAGCCCTAGACCAAAGAATCGTTCAACTTCGACGGTGATTACTCAGACTTTGTTCGTTGCACCTAGAGACGTCTCATCAAATTCTAAACCTTGGCATAGGGACCCTATACAATATCCTATCTCTATTTTTTTCATCTCCAATTGGTGCTCTCGCTGCCCTATTGTTAGAATACACGCAAAATAGTGTAGTTTGAGCTAGTGTAAGGCTGTCAAATGCTATATTTTGCAATTCGTGGGTTGTGGCACCAAACCAATATGACAACACATTCGGGTGGCCATGTGTATACTATAGGAGGTGTTTTTTTGGTCACCAACAACGTCGTTTTCTGGGCTACTTTGTTCGAGCGTAGTCCCTTAAGAGCCCTGAGACCAAAAAACATTCAACTTCGACGAGTGACTACTCGGACTCCATGGCACCTAGAGATGTCTCGTTATCCTACACCTCGACATGGGGACCCTCTATAATATTATTTCTCAGTTTTTTTCCTTCTCTAATCGGTGCTCTCACTGCCCTATTGTTTCTAAACACATGAAATAGTGTAGTTTGAGCTAGTATAAGGCTATCAAACACTATATTTTACAAACGGTGGGTCATGGCACCAAACCAACTGCACCGACATGTCCAGTGGTGGCTAGTGTGAATGCTAGAGGAGGTGTCATTTTGTGTGTGACAATGTCGCTTGCTTTCGGCTACTTCATTCGGGCATAGTCCCTTAAGAGCCCTGAGACCAAAAACCATTCAACTTCGACGGTGACTACTCGACTCTCAGTGGCACCTAGAGACGTCTCATCACATCCTACACCTCAATGTGGGGACCTCTACAATAGACTTTCTCAGTTTTTCCATCTCCAATCGATGCTCTCGCTTCCCTATTGTTTGAATACGCGTGAAATAGTGTAGTTTGAGCCAGTGTGTAAGGTTTGTCACAAACACTATATTTTGCAAACGATGGGTCATGGCACCGAACCGACATGCACACATGTAGGGATGGTCTTGTAAACACTTAGGAGGTGTTTTTCAGTTCTCTAATCTCCCATGCTTTTGGGCTACCTCCTCCGGAGCCAAGAACCCCTCCACAGGTACATAAATTGTTGTTTTAATTTCTTCTCTTTTCTTGTAAAACAATGAAAGCTTCTCTTAGCTTTGAGAATATAAAATTCTCTACTAACAATTCCAACCACATGAAGGTGGAAGCTTTTTCTGGCACCACTAACCTGCATAAAAGTGTTAGTCAAAGAAATTTAAGTTTCAAATCAAAACCATACTAGATATATACAAAATACACAAATTTAATAAAATATATGAACTTGAATCTAGAACTAACAAATTTAAACAATTCAAAGAAAAATTATATATCAGACAAGCTCAAGTAAATTCATTCCAATGTTCACCATCAGGATGTGAAAGTGTCCAATCTTTTCTAGCACCACTAACCTGCATAAAAATGAACTAGTCAAAGAATTTTAAGTTGAATCAAAACCATGTATACTAGATATATACAAAATACACAAATTTAAACACTTATTATACAAAATACTAGATATATACTAGATATATACAAAATACACAAATTATAGATGGTTGAAAAATTTAAACACTTCAAAGAAATTATATATACTAAACGTGAGCATGTAAATTCATTCCAATGAACCATCAGATCGGATCTACTCTGAATAGCAGATAAGATTGCTTCATGATTCGACTCTCAACCTTCCAAAGAATCTTTTATTAAGCCTTCCTCGATATCTATACAACTAATATTTGTTGCTAGAACTAGATGCGAATATAAGAGTATTTTCATGTGTGTCTCAAAGTCTTCAAACACCCAAACAAGAGGATTTTTTTAATGGATATCGTCAAAGCCAAGTTCCAAGAACTACCACTGACCCATGTATATACTCAATATCTTCTCCATCTATAATAGAGAAGTCAACTTCTTTCTTTCCTCGATGCAATGACATAAGAAATAGTCTTGTTCCTTCTTCATTGTCTTCTCGTCATAAATAACCGCAAACACATGTCCTATAAAAACAAAGGTTTCAACTCAAATTTAAATTACATATTAAAATTTCAATGGACATAACTCAATACAAAAATTTTAAATAACCATTTACCTTGTCGCACTAAAAATCAAAATTTTTCAAAGTCCTTGGATGTTGCAACTTCATCTAGAGAAACAAGTCGTAATGCCTGTGGAGGTTGATAACTGGAAGCGGAGTTAGAGGCCTACAAATCCATCCATCCACCCATTCTTGTGAATCACACTCAGCAATGACAAATTTGATACAAGATGCACAAAAACATGCCAACTTTCTTGTCCATGTGGCCCACGAAGTAGCATCTGAGCTACAAAATGAGTGCATATCACTGGACCCTGTGAGTGTCATACAATCCTCGTAGTTAGCAAATTTTTTGTTCCTCTATCAACCAAAAATATCTACAAACTATGGAATTTTCTTGAGAACCTCAAGCCATGTTATCAATACACCATTCCACTATGCTCTTTGCATCTTTCAATTTAGCACCATATTTGTACTTCAACTCTTCTCTTGTAAGAGCTCTTTTCACACATGCCCCTACACCATCATGCTCTCCTTTTCCATGTCCAACCTCAGTGAAACTCCAAATATGTTGCACACCCATCTTGACGTGCATCCTACTCATCCAATAAAACATTCATGCATTCTTAAACTGAGATGTGCAATTATCTGACCATATATAATGTTGTTTGAAGTGGATGTCCCTATCAGAAAAGTTTCCATAAAATAACTGGAAACACCCTTGCACAAATTCAATAGAATGAGTACAATCATCACTAATATAAAAGTGGTACTCTCTTTAAAAAATTTGATCATTCTCTTGTACTGTTAGGAGAATGTATAAATGTTATATGCACAAAAATGGCAACTTGTACTGAGTTGTAATATTGTGATTGAACCTCCATTTTGGTTTGCAATGTGTAATTCTCTGCAAAATCAACCAGCAAAACAATAGTACCAATAGGAAATGTGTCCTTGCATATCTTGAACTTTTCATCCAACCATCGAGCTCTGTGTGTATGCCTAGCATACTCATAAACAATTTCATCCTTAAATTTTCTCATAAATTGAAAACATGCATATGTTCTATAACTAGCTCACACCATTTAGACTCCTTTCCATCTTTCAACTGGTATGGTACTGATTTATATTTATCAAACTCAACTAAATTATGTCCTATTGCACCTTCAATTTTCTCATGGATGCAACTTTCCAATTTAGGTAATCCACCACATGTACCACAACTTCCATCTAAACAATCCTGACTATAAAAAAATTGTCCAACTTCTCTTTCACAAAATATCATAGGTATGAAATCCCTGGAAGATATTGGTGGAAAATGAACACCACATTCTGATAACATAGTTTCAGAATGAAAATTAGAATAAATACGTAAAAATTTAGCATAATGCATAGAAATTCAACATGTTGCCTACAACAAGTGGTGCGAGCGTGGTTGATTTTCACATAGAATGGTTTCAACATTTCAAAAAAATGTTGACTAATTTTAATTTCTAGATGCTCTTGTTCAAACTTACGAAAAATTGAGTTTGAGTCATATCTAAGAAATGCTTTGGATGTGGTTCACGATTAGTAGAACCAACTCTCCATTTTACAACATCTCTTGTATTAGGTGAAACTCTAGTGTTATCATGCCAAAATTGAATAACAACTTCTCTTATAGCATCAAATTTATCTTTGTCCTTATGCGGTGCTCTAGCAGAAAATGCCCAAAATTGGTTATTGAGTGATTGAAGGATATTATGTCTTTCAATTGCTTTCATTAGATTTTTTCAATTAACTTTCAACATTCGACTTGTTTGCGTAATCAAATGCTATTTTTTTTTGATTCACTTACAACACTAGTAGAAAGTACACAACGCACAATATTACTATCCCTAGTGCATCTCTTGACACCAACAGTGTGGTATGCATCATGAAGGTTTTCAACAATTGTAGAGGTTTGACCACATATATTAGATGTTGTCAATCCTAAGGTGTTTAATGTAGGTCTCATTTTAATCAATTTCATCAAACTAACCAACAATTGACATCTTTGGGAATCATTTAAAATTTCAAAATGATTATCCCAAATTTCAATGGTTTTTCTTCTGATTTTCCGTTTAGAAAGTTTGTCAGACATTGGTTTCAAAATGTTTTCATCAATTTCAATAAAATAATTAGGTTTCTTACGTAAAATCCTAGGAGGTGTTTTTGTCAAATTTTGTTTGTCTACAGTTTCAACCTAAATTTCCTTATTCACATTTTCATTGTCTCCTTCAATTTCAACATCAGCTACATCACGAGTATTTAATTCTTCTTCAACATTGAAGAAAAAACATCTTCATCACAAGTATTTAATTCAACTTCAACATTGACAGTAGAAACATTACTTGGTTCCTCATTGCTTACAATAGTAGGGGTTGAAGATGAACCTCTTCTTGATTCACGAAGATTCTGCATTCACTCAACATTTTGAAATTTGTTTTCCTCTAATTCATCTTCGGCATTTTTTACTTAATGACTTCCTTTTTGATTTTGAATTTGTTTTGTCTCCCATGATGTTTTACTTCCGGTAATAAGAAAAACGTGCAGAAAGTGACAAAATTTCACAATAATTCATACGATAAGGTCAAATAGTAAAAATCACATGGTAATTCAAACATTGGGATGTGTGTAAATATGATTTAAGAACCGTGATTACACTTTATAAAGCACGATCATGGTTTATAAAGTGTGATCATGGTATTTGTCATATCAAAACTATGATCATGGTTTACAAACCGCGATCACGGTTATATCTGTATCATCAAATCCAACCCTAAGGCTCGGGAAATCTTTTTTTTTCCCAACCAAAGCTATGGGAGGTCATTATGGCATGTAAAAGGTCAAAAAACTTAAAATTTTCTCTTCCGCAGACTTGAACCATGCTGAAAAACTGAAAACATTTCACAAAAATGGTGCCATCACGTAGGGGAGACTGTTAGCTTCGTATAAATATTGATTTTAAAGTGAATAGAATAATATAAATATCATTTTATAATTTTTACTAACAATAGGTCTTTAACACATTTTTTCCCATGAATGTTCATGTCTACATTTAAGACTGCAACTTTTGTTTCATTTATCAAAATGTGATAAAACTTATACCATCCCAAGCATGGAGAAATTCTATACACGTTAAAAAAAATTGATTTTGATATTTTTTGATATAGTTATGGTGGGAAAATGGAAAGCGCTCCGTTTTCTAAAAAAATTCAGACCACTTTCATAAAAAAAATCATTAAAAAAATATATTGCTCAAAAAATACAAAATAAAATCCATCCCAAGATAGACAATGACATCTAACTTTTCACCAAATGAAAAAAATAACAAGATTTGGTCATCCAAATCATGGCAAACGGACTATAATCTTATAGGTTTTTTCAAAAAAAAAACCAAGTCATATAATTTTGAGTGTTTAATATAGCTAAACTTGTCCATTTTTTAAAAAATAGTAGTTTAGAAACTAGATTCTAGATGCTACGATTCATATTTATATAAATTTTTCTAATTTTGAGTACGCGTATTGCTAATAATCCCTACAAGTTGATATTTCATTGTTTTTTGCAATATATGCAAGAATGTGTACTCTTTGACTCTTTTTATCATCTATTTCATACTACGATAAATCATGAAAACAAGCTTCTCTCTCTGTGATAAATTAAATATGGTGCTAATATTTCAACCATAATTTCATTAAATCTTGATAGATGTCTAGAATCTAGATTAATAGTATCATCATTTCTGGTTTTATAATTAATGAAATCAGATTTCAATTTTTTTATTATTAAATTTTTAAATAGTGTAATATCGGATTCCAATATTTACAATATGTACAAGTAATTACATATTTAATATTTAGCAATGAGCCCTAACGTAGCTCTACTAACCCTAAGAGAACAAATACAAACTTCATCTCTCCTACTATGGGTGGTGGCGATGGATTTGTTCTAGGCGATGATATCTTTAGAGGTGGTAATATCCCAAACTCTAAATCTCGTAATATCCCAATGTGTACGAGGTTCCTTATTCTAAATGAACTTATTTACAAATGTACAGTAACATTGTTTTATGGTCAAACTTGGATATTACGAAAGTGTTTTCCATAAGGATCATCAATTACACAAGGACCGAGGAAGGGGAATAAGAAGATGAGCAGAATAGCAACATTTAATTATAGATAGCAGAATAATTCTTCATGTATGCAAGCTTCAAAGAATTTAAGATAAGATCATTTGCATTGGCCGAATGAGATTAAATTTAAAGACACAAAGTTCCATAAATAACCTTCTTCGATTCATTCATCAAGGACACAAAGTTCCTTCTTGGTTATACAAGATCACCGTATTTGCAAAACTAAACAAAAGATGCAATCGAGAGACTAACGAATCGTGAATACAATGATCTTCACAATATTAAAGGAAAACACAGAGATAACAAGAATTAGATAGACAAAGAATGGAAAGCCTTTTTGTATTGATTTCTTTAAGATCTATTTACACTTTCAAAAATATCCAAGTTCTTCCTCCTTGCAAAATGGCGTGGAAAGGCCATTATATAGCTTTGACAAGTCGGGCTACTCTTCAGAACCGCTTTCTTTTAACTAAAGAATAGTTAAGGAATACGAAAAGAATGGGAAGAAGAGAAAAGAAAGGAGAAGGAGACAGGTGGCCACCACTTTGGGAGGGACCCACTTTGTCTTCAGAATCCGCTCGAATTTCTTCAATGCCTCGGCCTATGTCTCGCCACGTGGAACTAACGTGTTGGCTGCGCATCGAGTCCAAAATCCCGCATACACTTCTCCATCTCTTTATCAAACTCGACGTGAGTATGATAATCTTTATTTGCTTCTTCAATGGCAGTATCAAGAGAACAAATTTCCTTCATCTTTTCCTTAGAGATGGAGTTTCCTTGAATAGATTATCTTTGACAAAAAGCTCTAAATCGAGCTTTGATTTCTTGCAAGGACAGGGAAACACCAGAGTTTTCATCCTCGAAGATGACAATGTATATCCTCGAAGCAGCAGAATGGCCGAGTGTCTTGAAAGCTTCTCCTTCGCCACCTGCTCTTCATTTCTCCCAAAGCTTCCTCCAAAACGCTGATCTTCCACTCCACGCTCGTGGACCCAGATTTTGATAGATTGTCCCAGCATCATCGAAAATCTTATTCACCTGTAAGATGTTCTCATCTCATCTGTCCCATAAGGCGAAGGTCTACTATACAATCTGCTCCAGATTTTTAGTTCTTTATCCATGGTATTGATAGTGGAGGAGAGCTTCATTGTACATTACTTACCTTTTCATGGAGTTTGAAAGCTTCATCGATGAAGTTTAATCCAAAGAACAAGCATGTCATCCACCATGGCTTCAATAGCTCTACCATAGACAGAATACTTGTGCATATCTTTGATACTTTGCACTTCATCTTGGCTTAGAATTATAGGAGGTGGAAGAGTAGTCAATGGGTAGGGTCCAAGACTTTATCCTTAGATAAAAGAGACTTGATGAAACCTCGTGAGAATCCGGGCTTGTTCTTCCAACCTGCTCATAGTTTGCGCTCCCTTTCTCTACCCTTCCAATGACTCTTGTGATCAAGTTTCGGAGGTTGTGAATTTCACCTTCAGAGGAGACTCTCCCATAGGGATTCTGAAAGCTCCAAGTCGATGCCGCAAGTCTAATTCTGATTTGTCTCATCGTAGGCTTAGCAACCTCCAAGAATTGCCGACCTTGGGCATCGACACTATTCTCGGAAAGTAGTTTTGGCTTTCTGCACGAGAAGGAGTGGTGCCCAACAAGGCTGCATGAAGATCGAAATTTGGTCCCAAGCTTTGAGAGGAGGATTTTCTCTTCCTTTTTCACCAAAGGTCGCACCCAAGCAAAAGAGGAAGAAGAATCTACAGGAGAAGCAAGGGGACCAAGAGACAGGAGCTCATGACACTCGTGGTCTGCGTGGCAGCTGTTGACTCAGGCCGAGATGTGAGTAGAGCACCGGAGGCAATGGCGGTAGAAGAATCAAGAAGCACTGGAAGTTCAAGGCTCTGACCTCCTTGTCCTTCTCTCGCTGGATCTTCAGAACATTTGCAGGAGTCAGGCATCTCACTTTCTTCACTTTCACCGAGAACAATGATGTTCTCTGCCCTATAGGCAACTCTGCTGCTTTTCGAGAGGTCATTCTCTCGCAGCTCCTTCTTTACCTCTTTGAGTTTCTTCTTATATACCGGTAGATGAAGAGGGAGTAGATCGATGAGGTGAGGTCCTTGTGTTGATGAGGCAGGGAGGGGTTTGCATTAGTGTTTGCACTTGGAAATGATGCCTCTCTTATTGGTGTCGAGTCATCCTTGGAGCTGATTCTCCCGAGTGCCTCTTGAATTCTCAAATCTTCTTACTGGAACTGCACCTTAGTCCCGACTAGACTCGGGAGCAAGAATCTCAGCCGCATCATCCCTCTCTTTCCTGCTCCAATCAAGGTCCTCCCGAGGGGTGTGCTTAATCACATTTTCATACTCATACGAGTATAGGTCAGAATTGTCATCCTGGAGACCTTCAGGAACTTGGTACAGACCGAGTTCTTGAATCAATTGCAGGGAGAACCTGCCACAATGCCTTCTCCTGGCTTCAAAATCATCTGCACAGTCAGCCCAGTAGTCTTCTGTATCTGCCCTATGATGGTAGATTATCTTGATGTTCTCTTTCAATAAACTTCTTCAAGTCAAAGGTTCTTGGCTCTGAAGAAATGAACAAAGTGATAGGGGACCAGGGCTCTTTCATGTTCTCGAGCATCCAAAGAGTTGTTTTGCATGTGTAGTTTCCCGAGAGATGGGAAAGTGCAAGCCGTAAATCTTCTTGTCTCTCGTAAGTTCTGCGGTAACTTGTCTGAGTTGCTCGCATATCTCTATCAAGGCCATTTTATCATTGCAGAACATGGGAAGCCGTAGAGGAGTGCTTTCATAATTGCTAAGCAGCCCGATATAGGAAAATTTCCTGAATTGGATGAAATAGGCCCCATACTTCCGCGATATCGTTTCATGGCTTCATCTCAAAACCTTCTAAGCAAAGATCACCTTCGAAAGCAATCCACCCACGTACATGGTGAAAGCATCATCAACCCTTCTCTTCTGATTGCTGGTCTCTGGGTGAACTCGCGCAATAGGCATACACTGGATCATCTTTGTGTTCATCTATATAGAGAAACCAAACCACTTTGCGATCGCTGCTAGGGTATACATCGTGTATGAAGTCATATAGAACTTCTTTGTTTGCTTAACGTTGGATAGCTGCCCGCCAAATTCATACCGATGATCTCTCGCCAGCTGATGTTTTGTGTTCCTCGCACACCATCCTCGATGGAGCGGGCACATCCGTAAATGAAACTCATTGGTGGAGGGCAAACCCATAACTTTTTTGCCAGCAGGATTATGAAGTCCGACACTTCATTGAAATCTGCTCGGAGAGGGTTTTAAGTTAGGCGAGAAGCACCTTTCTTAGGGTTCTTTAACCAAGACTTCACCACTCGCGCCTTATATTTGTCACTGTCTTGATCGAATAGGGTCTGTGCTTCGATCCCGGAGACGACTATAGCATTATCCAATTCCGAATCTCGAGAGCATGCGCTAATGGCGTGAGCTGGCCACTGCAATGAGTTCCCCATGTACATTTGTCAATTCGCTCGAAGCGGGTCGAAGTGAGCTCCGCATGAAAGCACAGACGATGTCGACACATGTACCGAGATTGGGAAACCACCGCAAAAGCCAAACCGCTATCATGAATCATTTGTGCTATTGGTGTAGGGTTTGCAGATTGCCATTCTTGCCCAAAAATCACCGAAGTCGAGATGATGAGCTTCACGTCCCCAATATTGCTAATGCCAGCACTCAAGCGGAGAAATTTGCTCCGTCCCCGAAACTTGATCTTCATATTGAAAATGGTCTAGATGCAACCTAGACTCTGGGAAGGAATTTGCAAAGGGAGGGATATTTGCGCAGGGTTTTCAAATCGCAAGGGTTCGAGCAAAGATAGCATGGAAGCAATGTGAAAATGCGAAAGGGGAAATGCTCGTTATATAGCCGCTGAGAGAGGAATGAATTTAATGCGCATTGAATACACAACCACCAATTTGAATAGCATCATACTCGAGTGAGCGGAAAACTAAGTGTGAATGACACTTGCACGCTTGGAACATGTGAGACACGAATGCGCGAAACACGCGGCTCGGCCGATTCTCGGCAAACAGGAGAGGACGCACAAATGCTTTTTTGAATGATTGGGATGAAAATGCGCGCGAGTACGCGATTCGGGTGATTCGGCCGAAAATGGAAGAGTGGGCCCGTTTGGACTTGGGACATTCGGGACAAAAAGTTTCTTGAGTATGCGGTTTGGCGGTTGCCTGGGCGAAATCAAACGAAATTGCGGCATTTTTTGATTTGGGACAAGGAGCTCGAAGCACGCGACACGGAGTTTCGCCGAAAATTGGAAAGCTCGCAATTTTTAACTTTGGGACATTTGAGACATGAAAGTGCGTGAAATGACGCGTTCGGTGTGTTTACCGAAATTGAACAACTCGCATAATAAGTTTTGGGACACTTGGGACAAAACTTTCCGGCGGGCCTAAAATGGGACAGCTTGGGGATTTCGCCGATCGGGAACAGAGTGCACTTTACGTGACTTGGGACAAGTTGGGACAAAAAGTTCCGAAGGCCCGAAAATCACACAAAATGACCCAAAACACATTTTTTCAATTTCACGACTTAGGCACTTCGAGAGAAAAACACTTGAACTCAAAATTTGAAATTTTTACTCTTATCGAGCTGGGAATTTTGAGTGGACAACAGCTGGCTCCTTCTGGGGATGACTTGGCATAAATTCTTGGAATGAGACAAGGCAAGAACTTAGACAAACTCGGTGAAGCAGACCAGTGCCTTATCCATTGGGCAAAGGAGTCAAAAACAAACCAATACAGAGGGCAACACACACAACAATGTGTGAAGGAAAACACACCAAAAGCGAAAAGCAAAACACACTGCATGAATATAAAGGGACTCCCTAGTCACCTATGACTTGAACAACTTCAAATACTGCCCACTATAAGGAAGTGGGAGGGGAGAACCATCCATGTAATCAAGATAGAAAGAGTTCTTACCAGCAAAGTGTCTTATCTTGAAAGGTCCGAGCCACGGGGAATCAAATTTTCCATGGGCCGCTACGAGGTTCATGTCTTTTGTCCCATAACAAACGGTATCTCCAACTTGGAACTCTCGAACCTAGCTTTCTTATCAAATGGAGAACCTTTACCTTCTCGTGGTGAGCCAGGATATCCTATCAGCAACCTCCAATCTGTCCTCGTTTAGTTTGTGCAGGTACATGATTCTTTTATCAAGAGCATCACTGAAACTAGTATCCTCAATGGCCTTCATCCAGTGCAAGTGGCGCAAAGGTCCCAATCGCCACATCGCAATTGAGCTTCTACTCCATACACCACTTGAAAAGGAGACATTCCAATGGCCCTTTAGGTGTGATCCCTGTCTGCTTGAGCATCATAAAGCTTCTTATGCCAGTTTCGCTGAGACTCATTGACCAACTTCCTTATGATAGTCACCAGATTTTTGTTGGTGGATTCTGCTTGTCCATTTCCCTGGGGATAATAATCTGAAGAATGAGCCAGAGAGATGCCATACCCATAGCAGAAATCCATTATCTCAGTTGAGGAGAAGTTCGAAGCATTATCTGTTACAATCTTGTTAGGTACACCATACCTTACCAAGATGTTCTCTTTGATGAAGTTGCATACCACTTCAGAAGTAGTGCTCTTGACTGGAATAGCTTCCACCCATTTGGTGAAGTAGTCAGTGGCGGTTAGCACATGAGTGTGACCAGCACTAGAAACAGGGTTGAGTGCACCAATGAAGTCCAGACCCACATTGTTGAAATGGTTCCTCAATCACAACTGGCTTGAGAGGCAAAGAGGCCAATTTAGGTCTTCCCACAAAGGTTTGACAAGCCTCGCATTTATCCACCCACTTGGATGCATCTCTGAACAAGGAAGGCCAGTAATATCCTCCCCGGAGTATCTTGCGAAATGTGGATCGTTGATGAATAGTGCCCTCCACATGTCTGATCATGAAAAGCTGAGAGCAACTTTCTCTGTTGTTCCTTGTCCACACACTTCAGAAATCTCCCATCTAAACCACGCTTGAACAAGGCATTTTCCCACAGTACATATTATGGCAGCTGATCTCACTTTAACATCCTCTTTTCCTGAGCATGGTAGTTAAATGAGAGGGCATTCCCATAGGTGAGAAAATGGGCGATGTCAGACATCTAATTCATCGACTCAAATAAGGAATAGAACAGAGGAATGCTCGACTTTCTCCTCCAAAGAATCCTCATGTTTGGCTCCTTCAAGAATGAGCTCACAAAGACCTTTTCCAAAAACCAGCTTGGTCGGTTTGATATCAACGCATAATCCTAGACTTTAGCCACCCGATTTCTCTCTTGGACCCAAATTACTTTTGAGCAAGAAAATGAATTAATGATTGTATACTGGAACCAGCACCATAGAGTGAGAGTTGAGGATATAGAAAAAAAAGAACCTTGATCAATGACTTCCTAATGCAAAAGCATGCTTTCCATCATGGTGTATTTTAGCTCATGATTCTTCCTCTATAATATAGCTCATGAAGGCAATTGGTAGCTCATGTTTAATCGAGTCTTCTTGGGTTAATGATGATAAGGGGTATTATAGACTTGCATAGCATCTAGATGATGAAATCTTTGCTTGAAATCAAGACATGCCAAAACTCGAGTTTTAGCATAGCTTTCTTGAGACCCTCAAGTGATTCCTTTCCTTAAGGACCAACCAAATGTTTGCTTCCTTTCATCATCTGAGAAATATTCAAAGTTAATTCAGCAAAATCGTATGGATGAATCTTCTTAAAAATTTGATATTACCAAGAAGGAATGCACGCCTTTTACGGGTATGGTTGGGAGAGGAATTTGTTGATGGCTTGAACCCGTTCAGGATCAATCTTAATACCATCCTTGGAGAGCGATGTGCCTAATTAGTTTTCCTTCTGAGAGAAGAAAATGTAATGTTACGTGAAATAATTTTAGGATTTAAAGAAATCCCATGCTCTTTTTGCATCTCGGCAGAACCATTTCCGTGGTCAAGTGATCCGCTCTTGTCTTTGAAAACACTTTCTAAGGTAGTCATCAAGGTATATGACATACATTTCCTTCAAGCTTCCAAAAGCCAAATCCATAGCTCTCGGAAAGTGGCACCAACATTAATCAGCCCAAAAGGCATTCTCTTGTATAGGCAAAGGTACCCAAGGAGTGGTGAAGGTTGTCTTGTGTTGATCTCTCAATCTAGATCAACTCTACACCTGATTGTATCCCGAGAATCCATCAAGCATGATAACATTTCAGATCCTAAAATGCACTTGCAATATTTGATCCATCATAGGAAAAGGGTAGTTATCTTTCGAGAAGCCCATTCTCGAGTTCTGAAATCAACACAAATGCGGATCTCACCATTTTTCTTCCTAACAGCACTATATTTCGCAATCCATGTCGAATGGTGAATGGGAAAAATAATTTTAGCCTTCAACAACTTCTAATGGATCTCCCGAAAGATGGTGTCACTATTTTTGATTAGACTACCTCGTCCACGAAAAGGCTTAATTCTGCTTTGAGGGAATAGAATGCATGCATACCTTTTGGCTTGAAGGCTTTTAGATCTTCATAAGAATAGGCAAGAACATCCTTATACCTTCCTTAGAAGATCAATTGCTTTTCTCCTCTCGTCGAATGTCAACATTTTCCAATATTTACTAGCTTGGGTCGGTAGAACTCCCTATATCAATCTTATCATACTCAACTGATCTTGGAGAGCGTCCAAAAGCTTTAGATTTCACATATCTGTCATGTTTATCAAAAATCTGCAACTTTGTCTCAAACTCACCAAACCTTTGGGAATCTTGTTTCCTTTGAGTTTAATGCACCCTTCCCGATGCTTTCTTCTCCTTGGGTGACGGGATGTTCAGAGGACACACTCTCACGAGGTAGGTTGTCACTTCCTCAAAATCTGGTTGTTGATAGTTGTTCTCAAAATTGCCCTTGAGTTCCATGGAAGGAAAGCGAATCTGGTCATCGTTGAAAACTTGCCAATATTGGTATTGAATCAGTACATAGGCGGTGGACCATTTGTATAGTGAACTTATCCTAGAAATTCAGGATGGGGAATAAGTAGTGATCCCGAGACTCCTTTTTGAATCAGGGGCACGTGGCGGTTCTAGATTCTCTAGGTATTGCCTCAATGGAGAAAGCATCAAGGAATTCAATAAAATCCCAAACCTGATTCAGGTAATGCTTGGCCTCCCTTTTTGGCTTGACTTGCTTCACAATCAGCTTGCATCACCACGAGCCGAAGATTTTTACACTCATTCTTTGGCCACTTGCGGTCAAAATGAGAGCCTCATACTCTTCCTCTTATTGTTAGTGTTTTCAACTTGCAACTTAAATGAAAAGGGTGTAGGCAGCCTTCATTTCACTAGCAGGACACCAGCTCCAGAACCACCCGAGGAACAACTTCCATCAAATTCCCAAAATCCAAACACCATTTCCCATCTTTGGGTGATACTTTGGAGGGTTGGATTTCATCAGGGACAGAATCATGTAATTACCATGGCCCTATATCCTCATGATATTTATGCCTTAGGATCATCCGTTTCTCAGACAATATACTCGATTGCTTTCTCGAGGACATCGACTTCTTCATGTGTCCATTGATGGAATGAGTGCATGTGACCAATCCATTTGAATCTCTCCACCCACATCTTTACTCTTCCTACTTGCAACATTCCATAGAAGGAGGAATGTCCGCCACTAGATGGTAGCCAAGACTTTCTTTTCTAAAGCACGTGGTGGCCACTTGTGCATCTTTAATCCTTCCAACCAAAGGCACTTCCTTACTTTCCATGGAGTAAGTCGAGTTGACTTGAAGATCCATAATTACAGTGAGGTCAAGCCTAAAGCATGAGCTACTTTACTTGCAGGCATCACGTTATCCGAGGCTCTGGAATCTATGACACATTTGCTCATCGAGCCTATGGCCAGCTATAAGTGTTACATAAAAAGGCTTGATTTTGTCACCACTAAGCGAGGTGGACAATGAGCCGTACTCACGACAGTGGTGTACTTAGAAGGAGGAGGGCAAAGGCCTTTAGAGGTGGTCTTGTAATGGGAATTAACAAATTGGATCATCTTGGCAAAAGCCTCTGGGATGAGTTTGGTAGTACTTTCTGGATTTGGACCTCGGGTCCTTTCTTAGGTGATCAACAATATCAAAGGATCCGAGGGCTGGATGGACCGTCATCATTTGGGATTCTAGGCTTATCAACTTTAGGAGAAAAAGAAGAAGCAATTTTGGTAGCGGGATTAGTCGATTTGGACTTACCTTTCTTGCGAGATGAGGTAGGGATAGAGATCCTCTTTTGGCAATTCACGGGAATAGTTTTCCGTTCCTTAGATTTCTTCATGGCCGTGTGTTACTTTCTCCCTTACGTCTTCATCTGCTCGAGTCATGATAGCAAATGATTCCACTGCTCATATCTCGCTACCACTTCATCATAGTCATCTCCATCATCTCATGCCTTCGGTGGTAAAGAATTAACCCGAGATCCCTCAAGTTCTTCCGCTTCATCATCAAATTCCTCCAGGAACTCCTCACAAGCTTCATGTCCACCTCATCATCCTGGCTCTTCAACTTGAAAGTTGCATATACAGGGAACTGTTGTCCAACGGAGGACCTTCAAGTGCTAGTCTTTTCACCCACATGAGGAGCAGGCTAAATGATTGCTTGAAATTTCTTCTTAGAACATCTGCATACTGATGACATGCCGAGCTTGAATTGTTTGCTTTATGCCAATACTAGATCATTTGCAAGTTTGGACTAATGGATCAAAATAACCCTGGGTCCAGAGGTGGAAGAGGAAGAAGCAGCAGATTTAGATTTGGGAGGATCTCTTCTCAACTTCCCGACATGATCAAGTCATCCTCGACACTTGCAAAATGCCGAGTTTCTTGATCCAAAATTAACGTTAGAGATTAGCCCTTCTTAGAGCATAATCTCGACTTTGGGCATTTGAGCATTTAGAAAGAAACATTTTGAATTTGATCAACCGGTCAGTATTTAAGTGGAATTTTGTTGATCGGAACTGTAAGGAATCGATTCACTTTGTTCTCTCATGGGTTCCTCGTTGGATCTTCTTTATCTCGAGAAATTTGGGCAAAGGGGCATGCTACATCTTAATTGTTATGGTTCGAAACGGTTTTGGTTAACGAGTTCTCATTGTATTCGATCGGTGATGGCACCAGAAGCGAAGGTGATAGAAATTAGGTCGGTAGACATTATCATGCATTTAACGTCCAGAACGAAATGCCTTGCGAGATTTTCTTCATGTTCAACTCCCAAGACTCCACATGCACTATGAAGGCTGCACTTGTGTTCATCAAAGAATACTTTGCCATCTCCTTATAAATTTGGGGAAGTTCTTTCGGTTTCCTCTGAACTCATAAAAAGGTCAACATAAGGGCGGGGACCAACACGTTGACCCCATGGCAATATGTGCGCCATTCTTGGAAATACGGCTTGAGTTCCTCGCATTCACCACAGAAACATTCTACAAGCTAGGATCCAAGCTCGTGGGGGGACTAATATGGCAGGTCATGAAGGAATACCAAGGTAGGACTTCTATCTTGAACAGTGGAGTGCTCGTCGAGCAGTTCCTTCTATTTGAAGGAAAGGAAAACCTCAGCTCCAAAAGCAAACGAGAATCTTCGATGACAAGGGTCCTTCTCCCTCGAGTGAAACAGCGAGTCTTCCGGATCAAAGGATGATATGAAAAATTGCGACTCAATGCGATTTTCCCAAATGAGTTATGTCCAAAACTGTTAAAGTATGATATCTTTAGAGGATCAAATGGAATAATATCCCAAACTCTAAACCTCTCCTGGTAATGGTTGCAGAGTGGTGTAGGGTTCGCTTGTTGGTGCGTCAAATAGGACTTTTTAGAAGAGCAAACGATCGGGGGGACAAGAAGTCCCTCCTCTTTAATGGGAGAGGTTCCCTTATTCGAAACGAACATATTTACAAATGTACAGAACATTGTTTTATGGTCAAACTTGGATATTACGAAAGTGTTTTCCACAAGGATCATCAATTACACAAGGATGAGGAAGGGAATAAGAAGATGAGCGAGAATAGCAACATTCGAATTATAGATAGCGAGAATAATTCTTCATGTATGCTAAGCTTCAAAGAATTTAAGACAAGATCATTTACGTAGGCTGAATGAGATTAAATTTAAAGACACAAAGTTCCATAAATAACCTTCTTGATTCATATTCATCAAGGACACAAAGTTCCTTCTTGGTTATACAAGATCAACTTTGTATTTGCAAAGGCTGAGACAGTGTCATGCAATCGGAGAGACTAACGAATCGGGAATACAATGATCTTCACAATATTAAAGGAAAACACAGGAGATAACAAGAATTAGATAGACAAAGAATGGAAAGCCCTTTTGTATTGATTTCTTTAAGATCTATTTACACTTTCAAATAGCAAATATCCAAGTTCTTCCTCCTTGCAAAATGGCGTGGAAAGGCCATTATATAGCTTCTGAAGTCGAGTTACTCTTCGTAACCGTTTCTTTTAACTAAAGAATAGTTAAGGAATACGAAAAGAATGGGAAGAAGAGAAAAGAAAGGAGAAGGAGACAGTGGCCACCTACTCAGGAGGGACCCACTATCTTGAGAATCCCTTTGCTGAATTTCTTCAATGCCTCGGCTATGTCTGCCGCTACGTGGACCGACGTGTTGGCTGCGGGGCGAGTCCAAAAATCCCAGACACTTCTCCATCTCTTTATCAAACTCGGCGTGAGTATGATAATCTTTATTTGCTTCTTTAATGGCGGAATTGAAGAGAACAAATTTCCTTCATCTTTTCCTTAGAGATGGAGTTTTCCTTGAATAGATTATCTTTGACAAAAGCTCGGCCCGAGCTTTGATTTCTTCGAGAGCGAGGGGAAACACCGAGAGTTTTCATCACGAAGATGACAATGTATATCCTTGAAAGCGAAGCCGGTGTCTTAGAAAGCTTCTCCCTACCAAATTTGTTCTTCATTTCTCCCAAAGCTTCCTCCAAAACTCGATCTTCCACTCCTGCCGTGGACCCGGATTTTGATAGATTGTCCTTAGCATCATCGAAAATCTTATTCGCCAGTAAGATGTTCTCATCTGTTTTGTCCCATAAGGCGAAGGTCTACTATCAACTGGCTACTCCAGATTTTTTAGTTCTTTATCCATGGTATTGATAGTGGAGGAGAGCTTGATTGTACATTACTTACCTTTTCGTGGAGTTTGAAAGCTTCATCGATGAAGTTTAATCCAAACAACAAGCATGTCATCCACCATGGCTTCAATAGCTCTACCATAGACAAAATACTTGTGCATATCTTTGATACTTTGCACTTCATCTTGGCTTAGAATTATAGGAGGTGGAAGAGTAGTCAATGGGTAGGGTCCAAGACTTTATCCTTAGATAAAAGAGACTTGATGAAACCTGTGAGAATCGGGGCTTGTTCTTCCAAGCTGTTCAATAGTTTGTTGCCCTTTCTCTACCCTTCCAATGACTCTTGTAATCTGTTTCACGGAGGTTGTGAATTTCACCTTCGAGGAGTAGACTCTCCCATAGGGATTCTTGAAAGCTCAAGTCGGATGCTAGCAAGTCGGATTCGATTTGTCTCTTCTGGGCTTAGCTTGACCTCCAAGAATTGCTGACCTTGGGCATCGGACACTATGCGGAAGTAGTTACGGCTTTCTTGGCACGAGAAGGAGGTGCCCAACAAGGTGCAATACAACATCGAAATTTGGTCCCCGAAGCTTTGAGAGGAGGATTTTCTCTTCCTTTTGTCTTGACCAAAGGTTGCACCCTAAGCAAAGAGGAAGAAGAATCTATAGGAGAAGCAAGGGGACCAAGAGACAGGGAGCTCATGACACTCGGGGTCTCATGCGGTTGTTGACTCAAGCCGAGATGTGAGTAGAGCCTTTGGAGGCATAAGCGGTAGAAGAATCGATAGCACTGAAGTTCGAAGTGCTCTGGACCTCCTTGTCCTTATTTCTGGATCTTCGGGAACATTTGCAGTGAGTTGGCATCTCACTTTCTTCACTTTCACTTTGAGAACAATGATGTTCTCGGCCCTATAGGCAACTCTTCTTGTTTTCTTGGAGGGTCATTCTCTGCCGGGCTCCTTCTTTACCTCTTTGAGTTTCTTCTTATATACCTAGGTAGATGGAAGAGGGAGTAGATTGAATAGGTCCTTGTGTTGATGAGGTAGGAGGGGTTTGCATTGGTGTTTAGACCTTGGAGCCCGATGCCTCTCTTATTGGTGTAGAATCATCCTTGGAGGAGGATTCTCTGAGTGCCTCTTGAATTCTCGGATCTTC